>PVKV010041060.1:0-11753 GCA_004027835.1 Alouatta palliata | reverse complement strand
TCTGTCATTTCATCACACTCATTGTCCATCCAGCCTTGTTCCTTTGCTGGTGAGGAGTTGTGATCCCTTGTAGGAGGAGAGGTGTTCTGGTTTCGGGTGTTTTCTTCCTTTTTGCGCTGGTTTCTTCCCATCTTTGTGGATTTATCTATATGTGGTCCTTGTGGTTGGTGATTTTCAGATGGGGTCTCTCACTGGATGTGCAGTTTGTGGACGATTAAGTTATTTCTTTCTGTTTCTTAGTTTTCCTTCTAACAGTCTGGCCCCTCTGCTGTAGAACTGCTGAGGTCCACTCCCGGCCCTGCTTGCCTGGGGATCACCTGCAGCGGCTGTAGAACAGTAAGGGTTGCTGCCAGTTTCTTCTTCTGCTATCTTTGTCCCAGAAGATTACCCACCAGATGTCAGTCTGAGCTCTCCTTTATGAGGTGACTCGTCGGATATACGGGGGTCAGGGAGCTGCTTGAGGTGACAGTATTCTTTATAGAAGCTCAAATGCTGAGCTGTGAGCTCTGTTGTTCTTTCAGAGTTGCTGGGCAGGTACGTTTAAGTCTGCTGCAGCAGAACTCATAAACCCCTTTTTTTCCCCAGGTGCTCTGTCCGGGGAGTTAGGGCTTTATTTATGAGTTTGCCTTGTGCTGCTGCGTTTTTCTCAGGACTGCCTTGCCCAGCGATGAGGCAGCCTACTGACTGCCTGCAGAGGCTTTGCTGAGTTGGTGTGGGCTCCGCCCAGCTGCCGTGTGAACTTCCCTGCAGTCCAGTTTATACCGGTGTAGTTAGAACTGCCTCTGCAATGGCAAACTACCTCCACAGTGGCAGACTGCCTCAGTAATGGCGGACGCCCCTCCCCCACAGAGCTGGACCGTCCCAGGTTCAGCTGTGCTTGCTGTGAAAGTCTCGATCCAGAGAGTTTCCAATGGCTGTTTTTTTGTGGGGGTGGGACCAGCCGAGCCTGATCACCTGGCTCCCTGCCTCAGAGCATCTTTTTTAGTTGAATGATCGACTGTCTCCCAGGTGTTCCAGCCGCCTGTTGAAAAGGCGCCGGGATCTGTATGATTTCCCACGCGGTGACCCACTGCGCCAGCTGAAACCACAGGCGCTGGCGTTTTTTTGCCTGGGAAATCTCCTGGCCTGGCTGTCTGTTTCAGTCCCCTTTTTTTAATCAAATGAATGGGCGGCTCTGCCTTCCCGGAGTTCCAATTGCCAGGGAAAACGGCACCCGGACCCACGTATTTTGTATTGGGAACTGCTGCGCCGGGGCGCCGCTCCAAACAGCGGCGGCGAAAACGCCAGCGCAGGCGAAAACAGCCGGGCCGTCGAAAACAGCCGCGCCGGCGAAAACAGCCGCGCCGGCCAAACCAGGTGCGCTGGCGACCCGTGGGGCTCCTCCCCCTGGGAAGCTCCTGGTCTGTGGGCAATAAAAATCCGTCTGGGAATGTGGCGTCCACTCACCCTCCATGCTTTCACTGGGAGCTGCAATCCTCAGCTGCTTCTAATCGGCCATCGAAATGGACTTTTATAGCAAGTTAGATGTATATAGCTTACTATGATGGAATCAATACATATGTTATCATTCTCTTTCAAACTACCATGTCTTCTTTCTCAGTTGTTAAAAATTTCAGTGCCAGCAAAATTTAAAAATACAATCAAAAGCTTTAACCTCTAGCTTTAGTTACATTAAATAAAAATTTTTATCTTTATTGTAGCAAATTTTATAATGGGACACAATTACGTGATCATATACAATAACAAAATATAATGATCACTGATACTTTTTTGCTTTTTAAAATAAACTTAATCACAATATGAGTATCTATCATCTTTTTGACCCTTGTCTATGAATGCTCTGTTAGATAGGTGAATTCAATTCATGGTCACTTAACTTTTGTGTTCTTTTTCTAGAATAAAATGTATATAAATTAAATAATGGTTTTCAGTAGTTATGATTGCATATAAATTACAAAAATGGATTTCCAATCCTGTTGCAGCAGTTTTCAGTAACTTTTCTCAAGAACCTGTGGTAGAATTTGCCATACCTTCTGTTAATTGCCCAATTTTAATACTCAACAGATTTTTTTTTAAAGCCTGCTTGGGCGAATTTTAATTGCAAACTTCCAAAAAACCAAGCATTCTGGTCTTATATTAGGTATCTAGCAAAACAAAATATAAGTTGAAGACTGGAAGCCAAACATTGAAAACATTTTATTGTAGGCAGATGTCACAGTTTTAAAACATAGCCCCAAAATTCTTTTATACTCCCCCTGTTGAGATGTGGGATCTATGTCCTGAACCACCTCTGGAATTTGGGCCCTGAGACTGCTTGACCAATGGAGCATAGTAGAAGTTATGCTGGACTGGTTTCTAAAACTTAAAAAAAAAAAAAAAACTAACATTTCTACTTCCTCTCTATTTGGCACTCAATTTTGGAGCCCTGAGGCACCATGTAAGAAATTCAAGGCTGCCTGCTATGAAGTGACCACAAAAAGAGGTGTTGGTGGGTGTTGCTGTTCTGGCTGAGGGCAGCTGAGGTCCTTGCTGGCAGCCAGCATAAACCATCAGACATGTGACTCATGGAGTCTTTGAGAAGATTCCAGCCCCCAGTCTTCAAGTCCTTCCAGCTGAGGCCCCAGACATAGTGGAGTATATACTCCAACATGATGAACTCTTTCCAGATTCTTGAAGCATAAATTCAGCAAGTCTAATAAAATAGTTGTTTTAAGTTTCTAAGTTGTGAGGCAGCATGCTACATACAGAATAGTAACTAGAACAGCAAACAATCCTAAAACAACATACCAGCCTCAGTTTCAGTGCCTCAGCACAACAACAATCATTAAATTTCAGAGGACATTGAAGTGGGAGTGCAGGGTGGAATGCAGTTTGAAAATAACTTCAGACAATTCAGATATGTCCCTTGCATGTTCATCCTTTGGTGAACAAATAAAGCAATATTTTGAATTGCTCTGTTAATACTACAGGTGTCCTTCTAAGTTCATATGCTTAGCATTTTGTGAAACCTATTTGGATGTTGTGCTATGAGAGCTACTTCTGTTTTGGAATTTTCCTAAACTGTTTTATAAGATATATACCTTGGTGATGCTGAGCCTTGACCTTGGGATGAAAAAAACATAATTAATAGTATAATATTATAACCGTGGTTATCAGACAAGTTTCAGAACAGTTTGTTCCAGCTTGTCAGTATAGGCTGTTAGTAACAGTAAGATTGATAGTTTATACCCTGTCTAGGTGTGATGCCAGTGGGTTCTGCCATTATGGCAAGTCACGTAACAGTGATGACCCTTTGTATCAGTGGATTTGAGATTTGAGACTTCATATACCATCTTAATAGGAAAAGGGAACAGACATGTTGGTTACTTAGGAAAGAATAAATGATTTTAGGAAAGATGAATGGGTTCTTAGAAGAACAGATGAGAGATAATGATAGAATATGATAAGACCTAACCAAGACTTTATTTTGAGCCCCTGTTTTCTAGATGTTCCCTGTCCATGTTGGATGTCACTGATACAAGCAAGAAAGTGCATCCAGTGTGGCCTTGCAGAAAGGAGGACAATTGGAGCCTGCATCAGACTACTCTGGACCCCTTGCTGTAAGACAGCCTTTGGCTGTGGTGCACATTCTTACTATAATACTGATGCTATATTTTATCCTTCTCATTCAGTAAAGTATAGATTTGTAAAAACTGTGGTTAAGTCTTGTAAATCTTCTTTAATGTCTTTTTTTCAGCCTTCTGCAGGGAAATAGATTTTATCATCCTAGGTTTGGTAGCTGGGTGTACAAACAAAACAAACAAAAACTGAAAACAGGCAGATTAACAAGAAAAAGGCATACAACTTTATTAATTTTTAATATGTGCACAAAGGAATTACAAAAAAAAAAAAAAAAAAAAAAAACTAAAATCCCCCAAAACCATGAGATTTGAGACTTCATATACCATCTTAATAGGAAAAGGGAACAGACATGTTGGTTACTTACGAAAGAATAAATGATTTTAGGAAAGATGAATGGGTTCTTAGAAGAACAGATGAGAGATAATGATAGATTCAAAGTTTGTTAGTGTGGTGTCAACTTCTAGTTTCTGCTCCTGTAATAAGAGTCAGTCTTCCTAGTTGATGAAACTCCTGGGAAGATGGTTTATGACAATTGAGTTTCTTTTGGAGGATCTGTCTTTAGGAAGGCAAAGGGAGTTCTAGGAAAGACTCCCCTTGCATTTGCTGTTTTTCAAAATGCCTCAACCTTAAAATAGTCAGTATGCCACAACTGTATATTTTGGGTATACTCTGCGGTGCCATCTCCTGAACTTCATCATAGTCATATTTGGGGGTGGTATATTCTTATTTATAACACTTCTTTAGTGTCTAATTGGCATAATTACTGTGGATTTCTTAAGTATATTTTTGTGCTGGTTTGACAAAACAAACACATACACATAACATGCTCACATCATTAGCCACTTTATTGGCTAAGCTACTCCTTTTCTTACCCCATTTTATGGTGACTTCTGCTCTTTACTATTCCTGAAATTCACTATAGTTTTGACTGGGATCAATGGTTGAAAAGGCTGCTGTTAAGAAACTAGATTTTTGAAGTTGAAAAGATAAACACCACAGTTCTGTGTTCTACTAGGAAAATACCATAGCCCCTTTTAGGAAATGGCTTTTTAGTGACAAGGTCAAAGAACATATTTCCAGAGACTCAAAGAGATGTATTGGTATTCAATATTCCCTCACCACCAGGCAGTTCCCCAGTGAAGTTTTCCATTTTGGACAAATCTTGTGTTGGTCATTAAAACAGTGCCAAAGTACTAAAACATATAGTTGTTTCTTAGTATTCTAGTTATTCTCTTTCTGGTTGTCATTCTCCATCAGTTTGAACTTAGACATAGGCATATGATGTATTTTTTTCAATGAAATGTCACCTAAAGTAATATAAGTCACTTTTGGATAGAAGTAATAGACAGAAAACAATTTTCACAGTTCCCTCTGCAGATAAGGAAAACACATGACAAGACGGAATCTCTTTCAGCCTGGGTTCAGGAGTAACTGCAGTGAGCATTAGTCCCTAAGTGACAATGGCGAACATATAATGTAAGCAAGAAATAAACTTTTGTATGTTAAGCCATTGGTCGGTATTTGCTACTGTAGCATAACTTAGCCTAACCCAGGTAATAGAGTATCCCTATCTTATGTCTGAATTTCTGAGATATTATACCCTATGTAAATTCTAGGATAAATGATTTGTTGACTGGTTCTTTCATAAAAACTCATCTTCCAAATTTTAAAAACATATCCTATTTTATTCATAGGTTTGAAATGACATCTTTATAATTAATGCTTCAGTTGTGTGTTTATATTGCGTAACTAGAAAATAATCTTCCCCAAAATCTGTGTGTTGAATTCTAAGATTAAAAAGAAATTTATGTACTCCTTGAGGAAGCCATTTATTTCTTCTCTTGATTTTCCTGCAATGATGTGGTAGCTATGCTTTCAATCAATGCCCTACTTCAGTGGTTACTGGTTACACCCATTTTTGCACGATTACAAAAGGAATAAAAGCAACAATAATTTTGAAATTCATTACAATGCCAGGGTTTATATGCTCTCATTAAGCATTAATTGGTAGTTGATGGCTATTGCTATTTTTAACACCATTAGTTCATAGCAATATAATTAGTAACGCTAAGTACAGGAACCACATTAATAGCATTACTAATTGTAAATCTGGAGATAGGAACACAACATGACTAGCTAATTTCCAGGCAATATCTCATGACAATTAGCTGTAGGACATTTGAACTGAACTAGAAAGGTAAGTAATTTAAATTTTTCTATAATTTTTTGTTGTTTGCAATACTAATATCACTCTTTAATGTATGGATCTCATTTCATCTTCTGATGTTAACATTCCTTCCTTTTAGATTCTCTTTTGGTGTATACTAAGTAATGACTCATTTTTTTCCCACAAGGAAAATATAGTGATTTTAAAAAAATTTATCATTCCATATCAAGTCTTAAGAACAAAATATCTTAAATGACTTACTGCTTTTATTATATTGTAATTGGTTTCCAATGTTTTGTGTTTGCCCAATGTTTAGTTTTATATGCTAACTCTCTTTACTCATTACTCTAGCAGTAGCAAACTGGCCAACTTTATGTCTTTGCAAGTGAAATTTTACAATAACAGAATTAAGGAAATATTTTTTCTAAGCTATAATAAGTAAACTATAAGAAAAACTCCAACAACTAGCTATTCTATACTCAAATGCATGCCGCTTGACATGCGGTGATTCTTTCTCTGGCCTCACTGTACAGGTTTAACACTCTGTAGTGTCTACTTGTACATAGTTCAGTACCTACAAGGGTGGAGAACACTTCTTTAACTGACATCTTATTTACTTGCTAAAGGACAGGGTTTAGAAAGCACTCTAATTTTTTTCTTTTCTGAAGAATTTTGGTGATGTATGTATGAGGTGATTGAAAACAATGAGATCCTCTACTTATAGTATTTGAGTTATTTTGTAAGAAATTATAAAATAGATCATTTTTTATTAATCATTTTTTTCAGTTAAATTGAGAAGCTCTTCAGAGACAATTTGGTAATATGCTATTTCAGGCAGGTCTTTGTGTTTTTGCTTTTGAATTTTTAACAAACTAGATTACATTTGAAATACCAATCTTCTTCCTCTCTTGGTTTTCCTCATTCTTTTCATATCTGAGCCCATATATATCTTGATGCTTCATTGATAAAGAAGAGCCCAAAATGATTATTTCAGCATTTTAGAACTGTGAATGTGGGTAGACTCTGATTTATAATTTGATAAAATTGGTAAAAAAAATAAAATAAATTAATTGCTTACTGAATTAGTTTAGAATGTTAATTCAACTTTATATTTTTTGCTTTTGTACAGTGAGGGTAAGAGGAAAAAGAAAAACACAAGGTTGGTGAAAATACTTGAAGAGTTTATTTTCCATACTGGCATTTGAGGATTTTGCGAGAGTAGTAGCTTTATTATTACCTTTCTCAAGTTTTCAACTCTTAACAGAATGTGTGCTAACCTGTCAAAATGTGCAATGCTATTATTTAGTTGTAATTATTTAATGATTATGTTGTTTCTTTTGGCAAGGCACGCCTTAGCTGATGAAACAGTCCTCTAGGCACTTACAAAATACATATATAAACAATAAGGAAAGCAGTACTTGGAAGGCACATGATGATTCTTTATTTTCCATTACATTAGCACATTAATGTGTGGTGAGTTTAAAGAAGTGGCATGAATAAGTTACTACACCGTACTGTTGGCAATATTGACCTTTATGGGCAATTTAATTTTAAGTCTACAGTATGTGAATTAATACAGTTCTGCTTTTCCAAAAATGGAGTATGAAGGTAATCTTTGTTCAATAAAACACCGAAAGAAAATAAATTATTTCATCCTCCTGGTGATGGTTAAGGTTAGTAGAAATAGTACTACCAGTTGCTTTACTTTCACCAAGTAATCCTTTTTAAAGTAATAGGTGGTAGTTAACTACTGCAGCTAATTATTACTGAAAAATAGTGTGTAGCTGAGTGAAAGAGGAGTATTTCAAGTGAATGATAAAGTTATTAAGATATTTTTCCTCGTAAAAAAAATAAAGTCCTTAATGTTAATTAGCTAACATTATTAAATAATTTATTTTGTTTTTATAATTTGGGAACGGATAGAGTGGCTTTTTCTTTCTTTTCAGAAGATCACGCGTATCTGGAAAGCCGAGGCAGGTAACAGAACACGTGCTGGCTTATTGTGGGGAGTCTGTGTACTCCAAGTGCTGCAATTCTCATGCCATCTGCCCCAGATTACACAGGCTTCCAGAAAGCCTCAGGTTTCCAGGGTAATATGTGGTAAGTTTTTTTTAATTTTTTTTTAAAGTTAATACATGTATGAATCTGTTGTCGGAAGAAAGTATATATGTATAAAATGAAGGCAAGTTTTATGTGACCTGAGAAGGATTGGACTGTGAAATGATACAATATTTAGAACTTTAATAGCCATGCACTATCTGAAACAGATGCATGTGAGCCTACAGCCTCAGAGGGATGCCCTGGGAAATACTCAGAAGACAGTATTTTATTGTTCCAGATCTTTATTTATCTACCAGCAGATGTCCCTATAAGGCAATAATATCTTATAGCTAGGCCAGCTGATTATGAAAATCAGAAATGGAACCACTCATCATATTTCCAAAGATTAATGGGATTAAATCCACCATGTACTTCAAAATGTTTCCAGAGATAGATAAATGCAGTGCAGTGCAAAAGTAAATTTAGTTTACTTCTGAAAACCACATGGAGAAAAAAAAAAGAAAAAAAGAAATTTTAGGAGTTCCCAATCTTTATTAGCACTAAAACCACTTTCTAAAATAAAATAATTGGTTATCTCTGTTTTCAGTTATTTAAGTATTCATTTAGTTAAAAAATACTCAAGGTGAAAAAATGACTCTGAATTCAGTAAACTATTTCTTAACTGGGAATATTATTTTTATGCACTCTAAAGACTACATACAAATTAATATGCTTCCATAAGATACATTACTCAACTTTCAAAGAATTCAAAATGCACATATAGATTTAGGGACTCTGGAAATACCTCTGAAGCTTCCCAGGGGGTGTGTATATAAAAGTTGTGAACCAAAAGTGTCCTCTATTCTACCTTTTTATTCAGTGATGATATGCTACTTCTTGATGGATGAAAAGCAGTGTGAAGAAAACTTGTTGCAAATAATAATATCTTACAAAGTAATCTCTTCATTGAAAAAATGAAATCAGTGAACGAACTGCTCAAAAATCTCTCTTAATAAGATAATGAATTTCTTAAGTGTGCTTCTTGAAGTATATCCCATTATGCCTTGTGGGCTTAACATTAGTGAACAGTTCCTTAGGAAAAGTTCTAGAATCACTCAAATAATGCTGTTCAGCAACAATGATTTCCAACTGACCATTTTCATATAAGATATAATTTAGCTTACTTGGAATAGCAGTGACTCGCCTTGTTTCAGGGAATCTGTGTACTCAGATTGACATGTGCTATGGTTTGAAAGTCCCCTCCAAAACTAAAGTTGAAATGTAATTACCACTGTGATGATATTGAGAGATGGGACTGTTAAGAGGTGATTAGGCCAGGAGGGCTCTGCCTTTATGAATGGATTAATGTCATTATCACAAGAGTAGGTTTGTTATTGTGAGAATGGGTTTTTTATTTGTTTTTATTATTTTTTTATTGCATTTTAGGTTTTGGGGTACATATATGTGAAGAACATGCAAGATTGTTGCATAGGTACCTACACGGCAGTGTGATTTGCTGCCTTCCTCCTTGTCACCTATATTTAGCATTTCTCCTTGTGCTATCTCTCCCCAAATCCCCACCCCCTGCTGTCCCTCCCCCGTTTCCCCCCGACAGACCCCAGTGTGTGATGCTCCCCTCCCTGTGTCCATGTGTTCTCATTGTTCAATACCTGCCTATGAGTGAGAACATGCGGTGTTTGATTTTCTGTTCTTGTGCCAGTTTGCTGAGAATGATGGTTTCCAGGTTCATCCACATCCCTGCAAAGGACACGAACTCATTGTTTTTTATGGCTGCATAGTATTCCATGGTGTATATGTGCCACATTTTCCCTGTCCAGTCTATCATCGATGGACTTTGCTATTATAAACAGTGCTGCAATGAACATTCATGTTCATGTGTCCTTACAGTAGAATGATTTATAATCCTTTGGATATATACCCAGTAATGGGATTGCTGGGTCAAATGGAATTTCTATTTCTAGGTCCTTGAGGAATCGCCACACTGTCTTCCACAATGGTTGAACTAATTTACACTCCCACCAACAGTGTAACAGTGTTACTATTTCTCCACCTCCTCTCTATCATCTGTTGTCTCCAGATTTTTTAATGATCACCATTCTAACTGGAGTGAGATGGTATCTCAAAGTGGTTTTGATTTGCATTTCTCTAATGACCAGTGATGATGAGCATTTTTTCGTGTTTGTTGGCCTTATATATGTCTTCTTTGGTAAAGTGTCTGTTCATATACTTTGCCCACTTTTTGATGGGGATTTTTTTTTTTTTTCTTGTAAATCTGTTTTAGTTCTTTGTAGATTCTGGATATTAGCCCTTTGTCAGATGGGCAGATTGCAAAAATTTTTTCCCATTCTGTTGGTTGCCGATTCACTCTAATGACTGTTTCTTTTGCTGTGCAGAAGCTGTGGAGTTTGATTAGGTTCCATTTGTCTATTTTGGCTTTTGTTGCCAATGCTTTTGGTGTTTTGGTCATGAAGTCCTTGCCTATGCCTATGTCCTGAATAGTTTTGCCTAGATTTTCTTCTAGGGTTTTTATGATGTTAGGTCTTATGTTTAAGTCTTTAATCCATCTGGAGTTAATTTTAGTGTAAGGTGTCAGGAAAGGGTCCAGTTTCTGCTTTCTGTACATGGCTAGCCAGTTTTCCCAAAACCATTTATTAAACAGGGAATCCCATTGCTTGTTTTTTCAGATTTGTCAAAGATCAGATGGTTGTAGATGGGTGGTGTTGCCTCCGAGGCCTCTGTTCTGTTCCATTGATCTATATCTCTGTTTTGGTACCAGTACCATGCTGTTTTGATTACTGTAGCCTTGTAGTATAGTTTGAAATCCGGTAGTGTGATGCCTCTAGCTTTGTTCTTTTTGCTTAGAATTGACTTGGCTATAGGAGCTCTCTTTTGGTTCCATATGAAGTTTAAGGTGGTTTTTTCCAGTTGTGTGAAGAAGGTTACTGGTAGCTTGATGAGGATAGCATTGAATCTGTAAATTACTTTGCTCAGTATGGCCATTTTCATGATTCTTCCTAACCATGAGCATGGAATGTTTCTCCTTCTGTTTGTGTCCTCTTTTATTTCGTTGAGCAGTGGTTTGTAGTTCTCCCTGAAGAGGTCCTTTACATTCTTTGTTAGTTGTATTCCTAGGTATTTTATTCTCTTTGCAGCAATTGCGAATGGCAGTTCATTCTTGATTTGGCTCTCTTTAAGTCTGTTATTGGTGTATAGGAATGCTTGTGATTTTTGCACATTGATTTTGTATCCTGAGACTTTGCTGAAGTTGCTTATCAATTTCAGGAGATTTTGGGCTGAGACAATGGGGTCTTCTAAATATACAGTCATATCGTCTGCAAATAGAGACAATTTGACTTCCTCCTTTCCTAATTGAATACCTTTTCTCTTTCTTGCCTGATTGCTTTGGCTAGAACTTCCAATACTATATTGAATAGGAGTGGTGAGAGAGGGCATCCTTATCTAGTGCCAGATTTCAAAGGGAACGCTTCCAGTTTTTGCCCATTCAGTATGATATTGGCTGTTGGTTTGTCATAAATAGCTTTTATTATTTTGAGATACGTTCCATCAATACCTAGTTTGAGGGCTTTTAGCATAAAGGGCTGTTGAATTTTGTCAAAGGCCTTCTCTGTATCTATTGAGATAATTATGTGGTTTTTGTCTTTGGTTCTGTTTATGTGGTGAATTACATTTATAGACTTGTGTATATTGAACCAGCCTTGCATCCCTGGGATGAAGCCTACTTGATCATGGTGGATAAGCTTTTTGACGTGCTGTTGCAATCGGTTTGCCAGTATTTTATTGAAGATTTTTGCATCTATGTTCATCATGGATATTGGCCTGAAGTTTTCTTTTCTTGCTGAGTCTCTGCCGGGTTTTGGTATCAGGATGATGTTGGTCTCATAAA
>PVKV010041059.1:0-11755 GCA_004027835.1 Alouatta palliata | reverse complement strand
AATTATGTGCACAGTTTGGAAAGATTCTCTGCTTTCCCAGAAATGACACTCACAGCATGAGAGCTTCCTGAGTGTTCTCGTCAAGTACAGCTCTGCACTGTTGTGGCTCTAGATCACTGTTCAGCAGCTGAACATTCCTGGTGAGCAAAGGGTTTCCCCGGTGAATTTTTCACCACTGCCTTTTAGGTGGTGATCTTACGTGGGTGAGATGGAACGAGAGCACACATTAAAGAGAGAGTAAATTCCAAAGGTTTCAAAGAACTTGGTCATAAATATGATAATGAGAAGACAAAGTATTTATATTAAAACAGTTTAGTAGCTTTCAGTTTTGTGAAAATAGTTTTCAGCACAGAAACTGACTTCTTTAGACAAAGTTTTAACCAATGATGGTGTTTGCTTCTAGGATATACACTTTAAAAGAACTCACTGTCCCAGTGGTGGTCATTGATGGCCTTTAGTAAATTGGAGCTGCTTAATCATATTGATATCTAATTTCTTTTAACCACAATGAATTGTCCTTAATTACCAACAGCGAAGCACTACAGGAGGCAACTTGTGGCATTGCTTCCTTAACCAGCTCATGGTGTGTGAATGTTATAAAATTGTCACTCAGATATATTTTTTAAATGTAATGTTATATAAGATGATCATGTGATGTGTACAAACTATGGTGAAAAGTGCCAGTGGTAATAACTGTGTAAAGTCTCTAATTCACAACATTAATTCCTTGAAAATACACAGCCTTCTGCCTCTGTATTTGGAGTTGTCAGTACAACTCATCAAAGAAAACTGCCTAATATAAAAATGATATATATGGTAAAAAATTTCCCTCTTTTGTAGTCTGCACAAGATCCATAAAAGATTGTATTTTTATTACTATTTAAACAAGTGATTAAATTTAGTCTGCACAGTGAGCAAGAGTTCACATGCATTCTTTTATACTGCTGGATTTTGTTGTGCATCATTTAAAACATTTTGTATGTTTCTTCTTATCTGTGTATACAGTATGTTCTTGAATGATGTTCATTTGTCAGGAGAACTGTGAGAAATAAACTATGTGGATACTGTCTGTTTATATTATAGAATGCTTGTTGTGACTTCCTTTTGGTTAGATTTTGGATTTTTTTTTCAACCAGTGTTAAAACCAGAAATTGGTATTTTTTAAAATGGTTTGCCTCACATATTTAAGAGTTTTCTTTCTGTTGTTTATGAAGAATAAGGAATATATTATGGATAAGAGGGTGAACTTAAGCAACCCTGTAAAATATGGTAATTTTTTTACTCAGCGTGTGCTGAAACACTAAATTAAATGAGCTTACAAAAAGGAAACACAGACTATGGTTAAAGAAAAAGACAATTATTAATGCTCAAGTGTGAAAACTAAAGTTGGAATTTTTTTTTTCTAGTTGTGTCTCATGAAAATAATCACACACCCCCCCAAATGTATTCAAACAGATGGCTTTTGAAAAATCACCTTGTTTCCTGGAAATTACTGTTAACTGTAGGAAAAGATAGTATAAATATTCTAAGATTGATTAAGTGTTATTTGACCCAATTTTTAGAATCGCCTGTTTTTTCCTATTTTAAATCAAGAGAACATTATTTACTAGTTCTCTTCAGTACATATCAGGGTACCAAAATCATACCCTGAGTTTTTTTAAATTGAGAAAAGTAATAGAATTTTAAATATAGAAATATGAAAATTTTAAAGTAATATATTAAGGATCACTGATGATATAGATATAATATATCATAACAGAAGGAAAAGTAAATGGACTTGAGCTTAACTTCTCACCCTGGAATTATTAGTGGGGTGAAGAGGGGAATTATTAGCATTCTGGGCATTTTTATATCAAATGTTTTGTGAATGTGCCAGAAGATCTGCCTTCAACTTGTTAATTAGGTAAGATAGTAACACTTGACGGTAACTTCTATGTTTGTGTAGAAATAATACCAGTTAGTTTTGGAAAGCCATTCAGAGCCATTCAAAAATTCCATGAAGTATGATGTTTGCTTTGGAAGAGGGCTATGAGTGATACAATCGTTATATAAATGGAATAGACAAGCCACTTGAATGCATTTTCAAGGGCAAACATTTTTTGAGATTTTTGAGTAATAAAGAGGATTTTCTGCTTAAGCAGATGATTCAGCTCCAGGAAAATAGGCCCCATGGCTTTAAAAGGCCCTGAAGTTGGGATAATAGCAGGTAGTGTTTTGTTGTTTTGAGAGTTGCAAGAATAATGGGCAGAGCTGTCATTTGCCAGTAGGCTCCCATCTGCCTACACTTACTGACTGTAAACTAAAATGGACTGTAAAAGACCTGCTTGCTAAAGCATTGCTTATTCAGTGGTATTCAGGAGATAAGATCTATTTCCTGATATGTTGTGCTCAAGTTATTTGCACAACTGAAGAAACATTTAATGATATTTAAAACCATTGCTGTAAGGTTTAGGCAGAGGAAGTTTCCTTTTGTGTGATGCATAATAATAATAGAAAACACTGCTACAGTGTTTACTATGCGCCAAGCAAGCAAATAATAACTAATTTTAATTCTCAGCAACCCTATGAGGCAGGTTCATTTATTATCCTGTTGTCATATGAGGAAATCTAGCCAGAGAGAAGTTAACTAACCTGCCCAAGGTCATATAGCTAGTAAAGCGGTGATGCTTGGACTTTAACCTAGACAGATTACTTCAGAGTCAGCGTCTGCCTTACTACCCTGTTTCCTGAGCAGGAAATTTCCCCTTGTGTCAGGCAACACTAGGTGTTAGGAGTGGAGATGTGCAGATGTTGCCTTACATTCTGTTTTCCTGGCGGGGTGTGCTTCCTAAGAGTACAAACCTCACCATATGTCCAGGCTTGCAAAGTCTCAGGCAAAGCTGGGACAAAGGCTTGTGTTTCCTGCCTCAGGTAGGATTTTCTTCTATGCATGTTGGGTGCTTCTCACTTAACTTAATAGTATGCCTTGTCTATTTTCCCCCCTTCCCCTTTTTGTTTAAATTAAATCACAGAAACACAACAATTTACTGAGGTATGAGGAACATAAAAAAAAAGTAATAAAGAAAATGGTACATCACATGTAATAAAGATAAATATTGTTTTGTGAAATGTCTTTTTCAATCATACATATAAGTATTGTGTGCTATATAAAACTATTCTTACTGTGGATAATGAAGTTTGAAACCTGTTATTCATCTATAGATACACTGGATGGGATTGGAAGTCTTCAGATTTCAGTAGGTTTTTCTACAAGCTTATGAAGGCATTGCCCTGTTTAGGCTGTAAACCGTTTTTATTTCTTGATGAAAAATGTGCTTCTGTTTATATGATCTGAGAAAATATATATAACTTTTTTTCCTACAGTTCATGTAGCTAGTTAACTAGATTTTTCAGTTTTGATACATTTAGCTCCATGAGAACAGAGACCATGTCTGTCTGTATCTCTAGGGCCTGGCATTTAACAGATTCTCAATAAATATGTGTTGGTTGTATGACCAACATTTTGGTGAGTTTACATTTTTTCCTCCGGGAACTTAAGAGATACCACCTATGACTGAGTGTGTCTGTGAGATCCTTGGAGGGCTTGCCTCAGAAGGTCATCTTGACAGTGCTGTGAGAGGACAGGGGAATTGGATTCTATCTTGCCTGAAGGCTGTGGTTCAACCCTAGTTGGTGGAGGTGGTTTTGGTTCTTTGTGGGACCCTAGTTAGGCTGTGTTTCTTGATTCTCTACCATGTTTTTAAGAGTGATGTAACAGAGCTGGGCACGGTGACTCACGCCTGTGTTCCCAGCACTTTGGGAGGCCAAGGCGGGTGGATTGCTTGAGCCCAAGAGTTCGAGACCAGCCTGGGCAACATGGCAAAACCCTGTCTTTACTAAACATACAAAAAAAAATTAGCTGGGCATGGTGGCACGTGCCTGTAGTCTCAGCTACTTGGGAGGCTGACGTGGGGGGATTACCTGAACTTGGAAAGTTGAGGCTGCAGTAGATTGCACCACTGCATAATAGCCTAGGGGGGAACACTGTCTCAAAAAAATGGTGATGTAATGGAAAGGACACTGGAGTGGGAAGGTCTGGGTTTTAGTCCCAGTTGTGGAAGTGAAACACTCAAGTGTTGAGAAAGAGCTACCTTTCATTGCACATTAGGAGCTAGTAAACGATCTGTGTGTCTTACTAACTTTCGTTTAATCCTCACAGTTCTTCTATGAGGTTCATTACTATTATGTTCTCCATTGTATACATGAGAAAACTGGACATGCAGAGAGTATGGTAAATGTGTTAGCTCTCAATAGTAATTACTATGTGTGGGACTGGAGATACCAAGCCGTGTCCTTATGGAGATTGTAATCTAATGCAGAAGACCAGTAATAAGTAAGTAAATAAAAACTATTACTTAATTTGAGGCAGGGATAAATGCTTTGAAGATATATCATGCTCAGAGAAAAATCATAATGGGAGAATGGGAAATAGTCTGCCATTTTAGGTGGAATAAGCAAAGAAATCCTCTGTTGGCCAGGGTGAGTTCAAATAAATAAATAGAAACCAGAATGGGGCGAGGGAAATTGCTGCATGAATAATGCACGGACCCTGAGCCACTGAAGAGCTTGGCTTGTTGGGGCAACATTAAGATGGCCAGTGTAGCTTAAGCCAGATGAGCAAGAGGAGAGTAGTAGTTGATGGCGTCAGAGAGGGCACAAGCCAGCTCAGACATGGCCCTGAATACAGATCATTGTAAAGGAGTTTAGAGTATGTTCTGATGTGTTCTACATACACACAAGTCTTTTGCTAGACAGAGAGCTCTCAGGTCTTTTCCAGTATTAAAATCTTACGACTTTAAAATAGTGAGATCATTTCAAGCCATTCGAATCAGTAATGTGTTCTAGAGAAGAGCTGATTTGTACTTCTAGATACACTTCAGGGGCAAAGCCATTTCAAGATAGTTGTTAGCTACGGCCATAAAAGCCATGGCTGGACCTTTCTGCCCCTCTCCTGTCTCATTTTCCTTACCTGTGCTGTCAGAGCTTTGCTGGGCATGGACTGTTTGCCAGTATGTGGTATGTGTTTCAAGAATGTCAATCCCTGCAAGAGTCATTTTATGTTTTCTGACACAACTGATGATTTTCATCCTGTAACTTTTTTTTTTTTCCAGTTTGCTCAAGTACTTGTGCTCCCCGACAGAGAGTGTGACAACTTGGGGTAGTAATAAAGTATTTGACAACTGTTTGTTTGAGTTGTGGGAACATGCCCCTTTTTGTTAATAGAGGCATAATTGTAACCAAAGAAATTTAATTTCTTCTTTAGCAAACAAACACTGACATTTCTGTTTGTTTCAGAATGAGTGCTAGAGAAAAAAGGAAATATGAAAATTACTATGTATCATGAATACATTGAGTTCTTTCTGTAATAACTCAGAACGGATCTATAGCTAAAATTAAAACCATATAAGTATATCGTAAATCTTGACTATTTCTGTGTTTGCTTCTAATTCTGTGTGGAATAAGGCTTCAAATGCTTTCCAGAATGATGTGAAGTTACAAATAAATAGAAAAAGAGTTATCCTGTCTTCATTTATTTTATTTGTACATATCCATTTCAAGAAAAAAATGACTTAAAAAATACAATTCTACCCAGAAATGGATCCTTATCTGCACAACCATTGAAGAAAAAAAAAATCATGCAAACCAAAACTATTATTTTTTTGTAGTGACTGAGAGGAAGATGCAGTTATTCCAGTAGAATATATAAGAAGCTCTGATTTGACAACTGATAGCACAAAAGAGGACCCAAACTTCACTGGTAATGCAAGGAAACACAGTTTTGCTAATGGGTATGACAAAGTTTGCAAACTCCTGGAAAGGGCCCATATGAAACAAACACAACACTGAACACACCACTTACTGACATGCCCCTCCCACCCACACCAGTTTTGTTACGGTATTTTTTACTTGCTTGGCAACAAATAAATGGGTGACCATTTAAAATCAAAATTATAATTTGATATGTGTCCAGTGAATGAAATAGCAAATCACTTAATGCTTTAAATTTCTTTTGGTCATTGAAAATTAATTTATAATTGCTGAAATGCGTCACCATGTAGAGAAGAGACAGACTAGGTTCCCCAACTTAACAGATTTGTTCTCTTAGCCATAATGACAGTATTCCAAGTTTCTTGAAAATTATTATGAAGTATGGAGAAGAGGCTGATAATCCCAAATACACCATGCATGATTTCCAGACACCTCACACAGGTCTAGCTGGGAAGTAAACAGTGCTGTCAAGATTTGGGAGGAGGAACACAAAAGGTTTCACTTGAAACATTGAAAGGAATGAACTTTTTTCATGTTTTTCTCTGTTTCCACGCTCACAAACGTGCATTTTCGCCTTCAGAAAATAGAGTCAATAGCTGCGCAGAGTTGAAGAAAAACATCCTCTGGCGTTCCCTCTGCATTTATCTATATTTAAAAGGAAAAAAAGAGAGTTAGTCTGAAATATGTGTAAATAAAATCATGCTTAATAATGAAAGATCACTTGCTTATAATTTGCTTTCAAAATTTTAAAAAAGACCTTCAAAAAAACAAGAAACAGTGAAGAGTAGTGGTTTTAAAACGAGGTGTCTCAATTAAAACCACAGTGAAGTACCGCTACACCTCTATGAGAATAGCCCAAGTCCAAAGCACCGACCCTGCCGAGCGCTGGTGAGGACACGGAGCAACAGGACGCTCATTCATTGCTTGTGCAAACGCAAAATGGCACACCCACTTCAGAGGACACTGCTGTTTCTTAAGCTAAACATACTCTTACCAGACTTTCTAGCAATTCCACTTCTTGGTGTTTACCCAAATGAGCTGAAAACTGAACATCTGCCACAAAACCTGCATACGGATGTCGACAGCAACTTCATGCATAATTGACAGAAGTTGGACGCACCCAGTATGTTCAGTTATTTTAATGGTTGGATAAACTGGCATATCCAGACAGACTGGGGAGTATTAGTGCTAAACTTAAATATATATTACTAAGTGATACAAGCTCCTCTGAAGAGGGTACATATTGTATGGTTACAATTACACAACATTCTGGAAAAGTCAAAACTGGAGACAGTTTTAAAAAGATCAGTGGTTGATGCGTTAGCGGGCAGGCAGGGATGAGTAGGTGGAGCAGATTTTTAGAGAAGTGTGACTAGTATATGGGAAATCTGTGCTCAATTTTGCAGTGAATCTATACTTCTCTAAAAAGGATAGCCTATATAAAAGTTACTATTTAAGTAAAGCATTGCTAGGGGTCATGGAAAGACTTCGGAGTTACTTAAAATGAGACTTCTGAGTGTTCTGGAGCATTTGGGACTAGGGCAGAAATTGGGGATGACGGGGAGAGGTGTGGAGAAGAAAGCAAAAGGCTAGGACCACAGTGTGTAGGTTGTCGGTAACCAGCAGGAGGACATATCAAGGGGAGCTGATTTTCTGGGCATGAAAGTACTGCCCCTCCCTCTCCTAACACTGCACCGACCACTGAGATTTGTTTCATGACACCTCCGACATCTACAGAAAGTAAAGGCCTGGCCAAGGACGGGAAGCGCCTGGAGGCCAGGGTAATGCTGGTGGCATGCATCGACTTCGACAAGTGTCACCCAGGTCACTTTGGCAAAGTTGGTTATGAGGCATTACCACTTAAAGAGAAACCAGAGCTTCTGTCCAACTGTCGACTTTGACAAATTGTGGACCTTGGTCAGTCAGGAGACATGAGTAACCACACGTTGACCAAAAAAAAAAAAAAAACAGCTGGAGCTGCTCCCATCACTGATGCAGTGCCATGGACTACTGCAGATTCTGCAGAAGGGAAACTCCCAAAGTAGCCTGCTGTCATAAAGGCCAAGTTCTTCAACAGGGGAGCTGGGAGAAGATTAAGGGTGTATATGTTGGGGGAGGTAGGGAGGCTGTGTCCTGGTGGCTTGAAGCCACGTGGAGGGAGGTTAACTAAATGCTAACAAATGGAAAAAAAAAAAAGGGGGGTGGGGGCTGGTGATCTACATGAGTCATGTGGGGGTGGGCGGTAAGCTAGCTAAAACGTAGTTTCCAGGCCGTATCTGCGGAGGGTCTTGTTTGGGCTGGGTCTGTAATCTGTATATTCAACAAACTCTCCACATGATTTTGTTATGTGGAGCACACTGAGAAACACAGAGTTTTCAAACACACAACTTTCAAACACACTTTGAGACTCTTGTCTTTTTAAAATCATCTTTGTGCAAACTAGTTTCAATTTTTCTACCCCTAGGGATTTCACTGCTTCCAGAGGTAGAATGAATTCTCAACATCAACAAAAAGATACTGGAGAAAATGGATACAACAATGGTAACAGAAGCACTTTTTGTCAAAAAAAAAAAAAAACAAAAAAAAGCACTGTTTGTCATTCCCAAACTGGACAAATCCTGTATGTCCATTAGCAGTAGATGGATAAACTGTGACATGGTCATAGTATAGTAATTAAAAGAAAAAGAACCACAGCTGTATCTTCAACAACATGGACCAATTTCACAAACTTGACGGACAGAGGCCAGTCTCAAGAGTATGAATGCAGGATGGTTCAGATTATGTAAGGTTCAAAAACAAAGCTACATGGGTTAGGTATTCATACACAGATGATTAAATCATAAAGAGAAGCAAGGAAATGGTTATCACGAAAGCTACGACAGTAGTTACTTCCTGGGGAGAGGAAAGAAGCTGTGACAGGGGAGACTTCTGGGGGAGGGTGGAGCTTCTGCAATTCTCTCTCACTTGTCGTCTTGCATGGTGCTTAAAGTGTTAATTTTATTCCTCAAACTCTACATACTACTTTTATGCATTCCTGTAGGTATGATATAGCTCACAATAAGGAAAAAATAAAAAGTTTTTTTTAAAGTTCTTTTTCCCTGTCATAAATATATCATACTTTATCCTTACAGGAATCAAATATAGCAATCTGCAGTTTGTCCAGCTGGAGGTCTCACATCTGGAGGGCAGGGCTCTGCCTCTGTCATGTTCATGCCCCTCACAGCGCCTTGCTTACTGCTTTCCTTCTTCCTCCTTTTCCTTTCAACCAACAAGCATTTCCTGGTTATCATCAATGTTTTGGAGTTGTCAAGCTGAACAAGAAACAATGGTCCTATGTTCCAAGAGCTTACGCTCAGTGGTAGAGACAAACATTTAACAGAAATTTACACTGTTGGGAGGTAAGCACAGGAGCTAAAGGGGCACCTTCCGTAATGTTGGGAGGGCAGAGAAGCTTTCTGAGGAAAGTAATAATTGTCATCATTCAACATGATAAACATTACCAGTAATGGCGCAGAAATGCTTTTTAAATAACCAAAGTCATCCTATCAATGATCTTAGAAGTATTGTTATCCCAGTTTTACAGATGATGAAACAGGGGCTCTGAAAGATGAATGTGGCTAAGTGGAGAGACCTGGTTCACAGCCAGGCCTTTGCCTCCAAAGTCTTTGCACGTGTTGACTACATTACACTATGCTAGCCAGTTCAAAATGGTGGATGGCCGGACAGGGGGGAGTAGCAAGGAGTGAAGCTGGAATTGTAGGGACAGGCTGGGCTACGAAGAGGCTTATGTACCCTACTGTATGACAATAATGAGGAACCATGTAAGAACTGTGGTTCTTTTGTCTTGTTTTTTAAAACAGGGTCTTGCTCTGTTGCCCAGGCTGGAGTGCAGTGGTGCGATCTTGGCTCACTGCAACCTCTGCCTCCCAAGTTCAAGCAATTCTCCTGCCTTAGCCTCCCGAGTATCTGGGATTATAGGTGTGCACCACCATGCCTGGCCAATTTTTTTGTCTTTTTAGTAGAGATAGGGTTTCACCATGTTGGCTAGGCTGATCTTGAACTCCTGGCCTCAAGTGATCTACCTGCTTCAGCCTCCCAAAGTTCTGGGATTACAGGTGGAAGCCACTGTGCCCAGCCCATGTAAGAGCTTTTAAGGAATGGGCTGACATAATAAAACACGGGTACATAGCAAATATTTGATAAATATTTGTTCCGTCAAAAATAACTGTGAAAAGGTTGAAGTGCAAGACAAAGAGCCCTGTATGAGGAGGACCTGGGACTGTCCTCAGTGTGCTTCAGGTCAGGCCATTCATCCTCTCGGGGCCTCAGTTTCCTCCTCTGTCATATGAAGGGACTGAACTAGGACTAGATAACCTCCAGGTCTGGTTCCAGCCTGGATATTCTATGCTATTCCAAATGAGTTCACTTTTTAGTGGGGATGAGCTCCTCTCAGCAGGTGTCTAGTTTAGTTTGGTGTCACCAGTTAAGCTGAGCCTAGAAGAATGGACATGTACTGGAAGATAACAAAGGTGGCAAAGGCATAGAGATCTGAGAGCACCTAGATTTTTCAGGGAACAGTGTTGAGGACAGATCAAATGCTGCATGGGGTGATGCGGCAGGCAGAGAAAAAGAGGCAGCTGGAAAAATAGGTTAGAATGAGATTGCTCCATAATTTGCCTATTCAGGACATTTTATACCAGTGGAATCACACAATATGTGGCCTTTTGTGACTGATTTCTTAGCATAATATTTTCAAGGTTCATTATTGATGTAGTGGGTATCAATACTTCATTCCTTTTTATTGCTGAATAATGCTACGCTGCATTTAACCTGAATGTTCCAAACATGCTTGGGATGTCTGCCTTCTCATCTCTTTTCAGCAAATCTATTTCTGCCCACAGCCCTGCTGTATAATCACCTGACCTCACCTTATCAAACCCCGGGAGGAGGGAGGAAAGGAAGGGGTTGCTAACACATTCCCGCCCCTTCTCAGGTTTCCTCCCCTGCAGCAGGGATGGGTGAGAAGGTATAAATCCACAAAGACTTATTATTTACACTGTCCATGACCGTATCAGTGGGAAATGCACGAGGTAAGTCACTGGTCCCCAAGAAGTTCCATGAGCACAAAGACTCAAATACAACCCTTTTGTGCATAATGAAAGTTCTCCCTAGTGATCTAATTTTTCACCTTTGGCACAAACACTTCCCCAAATCGGCCCCAGATCTTCCCCAGAAGAGGAAGATAATTAGCTTAGGGAATGACCCCGAGGGACCTTCTACTTCAAATGCACGTGAATTTTCTCACTACCATACCCTACCTAATTGAGGCACACGTATAGTGGGACTTTAGCCTCAGTTATGCCCTCTGCTTCATCTGCACAAACCCCAACTGTGTTCTAGGCCCTTGTTCTCACAGAGCGGTGGATCTTTTGCAGCGTCTTCCTCATTATTTATCTGTTCTCCAGCCTCTTGCTGAATTCTACCAGTTCCTTGCATTTAACTGACTTAGCATGTTCTATTTCTGCTCCTTGGCCCTGAAAGATTTCTCTCCTCCAATCCATCTTCTGCAGTCAATATTACCTAACATTCCCAGCTTTATATATGATTTTCTAAATTTATCTTCTACTCAAAAGAAAACCATACCTATGTTTCTCATGCTCATAATGTGTGTTTTAACACTATTAATACACAATTTTTTTTTAAAGAACACTTTTTTTTTTTTTTTGAGACGGAGTTTCGCTCTTGTTGCCCAGGCTGGAGTGCAATGGCGCGATCTCGGCTCACCGCAACCTCCGCCTCCTGGGTTCCAGCAATTCTCCTGCCTCAGCCTCCTGAGTAGCTGGGACTACAGGCACGTGCCACCATGCCCGGCTAATTTTTGTATTTTTAGTAGAGACGGGGTTTCACCATGTTGACCAGGATGGTCTCGATCTCTTGACCTCGTGAT
>PVKV010041058.1:0-11756 GCA_004027835.1 Alouatta palliata | reverse complement strand
CAAAAAGCTTATCCACCATGATCAAGTAGGCTTCATCCCGGGGATGCAAGGCTGGTTCAACATACGCAAATCTATAAATATAATCCACCACATAAACAGAACCAAAGACAAAAACCACATGATAATCTCAATTGATGCAGAGAAGGCCTTTGACAAAATCCAACAGCCCTTTATGCTAAAAACCCTCAATAAACTAGGTGTTGATGGAACGTATCTCAAAATGATAAAAACTATTTACGACAAACCAACAGCCAATATCATACTGAATGGGCAAAAACTAGAAGCATTCCCTTTGAAATCTGGCACTAGACAAGGATGTCCTCTCTCACCACTCCTATTCAATATAGTACTGGAAGTTCTAGCCAGAGCAATCAGGCAAGAAAAAGAAATAAAGGGTATTCAAATAGGAAAGGAGGAAGTCAAACTGAGACCTCATCTCTTAAAAAAAGAAATAGCTGGGTGCGGTAGCACACACCTGTGGTTCCAGCTACTTGGGAGACTGAAATAGGAGGATTGAGCTTGAGAGTTCCAGGCTATGGTGAGCCATGACTGTAACACTGCACCCCACCCAGCCTGGGTGACAGTGAGACTGTGTTTAAAAGAAAGCATGATTTGGAAATGAAACATTTAATTCTATAATAATAGTTATAGATAAAGTAATAGATGTGTTATATTAACAATACAAATATTATAGTTTTTTTACTAAAGAGAAATCTTCAACTTGTATATAAAGTCAAATCTTTAGATATGTTAAAATATTATATAAAAGTCCAGACAACTTTTCAGTACTCATGAATAAGTTACAGAGAACCAGGCCCCTTTCTTTCTCTAACTTATGTGATGGGTTAGATAAGTGATGGGACTGAACTAGAAAGGTGTCGGAGTACTAGATAATTGAATTAAGGCATGTCTTAACATGTGTAAGTAATGACCAATTTTTACATTTGATACCCCCCTTTGTTTAATATTAACTATGCCTTTTTGGTCCAAATTAGTGTAGATAATTGAGAGTTAATAATAACTATGGTCAGATACCGGTTTCCCCTCTTGTTATTCTCTTTGAAAAAACTTACAACATTATTTTGAGGTTGACTTGATGGCAATGCTGCAGTCACACATCTGTCTTTTGAGTTGGAAGTCATTGAAACTGTGGCAACTCCAGTTCTTCTGGGACCACTTATGACAGAGTTGGCAATCCATCTGAGCCAATTTGTTACTAGTTTCAAGTATATGGTGCTAATTCTCCTAGAGAGGCGACATGGGTTGAGAGATGGGCATTTTCTTTTTCTTCGTGTACCAAACCATATCATATCTGTTAATGTTTATCAAACACCCCAATAATGGAATAGGCAATGGGAAATCTTATACTGGTAATTATTTGAAAGTCCACGGAGTATTTCATGGCATTTTACTTCTTTCATAAAGTATCCCAAAGCTTCAAGACTAAAATATATTTCATCCATAATTATTGCAGTCTCTTAAGGAAAAGAACCACATAATTATTTAATAGCTGCTCAAAACATTTAGCCTGCTATTTAGGGTAGAGTTACTCCTTAGAGTAATTATAAGTACCATATGAGATTTTGTAATATTTCTATCCCATTAGTACTAAGCTGAATGGCCATGAACATCTTATTTTTTCGATGTAAAACATAGGTGATGGGGAGGAAGGCAGCAAATCACACTGCCATGTGTGTACCTATATAAAATCTTGCATGTTCTTCACATGTACCCCCAAACCTAAAATGCAATAAAAAGTATATAGAAATCACACTATGTTGCAAGTACGAAAAAAAAAATGTCATAGGGTCATTTTAGAGAAGCAGTTTTGTGTGATATGTCATAATTATACTTCGTATTTACCCAGTGTTAATATTTATTGTCTGAGGGGATTGTTTTAAATTAGACTTTTTGGTGTTGGATATTTTTTTAAGAAGCTTTAGTCCAGATAAGAAAGATTTTTAAAATATACATATATATATTTTGAGACACAGTCTCACTCTGTCACTCAGGCTGGAGTGCAGTGGCATGATCTAGGCTCACTGCAACCTCTGCCTCCTGGTTCAAATGATTCTCCTGCCTCACAGCCTCCTGAGTAGCTGGGATTACAGGCATACACCATCATGCCCGGCTAATTTTTGTATTTTTTGGTAGAGACAGGGTTTCATGGTATTTGCCAGGCTGGTCTCAAACTCCTGGCCTCAAGTGATCCACCTGCCTCGACCTCCCAAAGTGTGGGGATTACAGGCATGAGCCACCACACCTGGGGTAAAAATCTCTTTATGAATTACTTTCATCCCTCTCATATCTGAAGAGTATCAGATGCTGAGATGCCAAAAGATGCCTTTGAATTCCCATTAAAGTGCCTTGTTCGTCTTTCATCTTCTAGAATAGAATCTGATTTACTGAGCAAGGTTGTTTCATTTACTTCATCTTTTTCTTTAATTCTTTGGGAAATCTTTGTGGCATTGGTTGATTGCTGAGGTCATTTTTTGTGCTCTTGAGTATAATGTTCCACTTCACTTACTTGAAAAGCAAATGCCCTTGATCTGCCTGAGATTCGGCAGCAACACAAAGACATCTCTGTTAGTGAGGCTCACTTTTAGCGTTTCTCAACCTCAACAGAGACACTTGGTTGTTCCCAGTGCACTTAATTGAAAGGTATTTTATGTCTTTCCACTGTTTATTAACCACTTGCTCATCTTTGTTCCCCTTTACAGACAAAATAGATTTGTTGTCACACCTTTGTCTCTTGATTCTAAAGAACTTCTTGTAGGTTTGATAGGGTACTAAGATTACAATTGAGCAAGTGTTCAGCTCCTGTTAGGAAAGCGCATGCATGTGATGGTTAACATTCTCAGAGCTCCACTTCCCAAACTTGCTTTTCTATATGTAAATCCAGATTTGAAATACACTCAATACATCTGTAAAATTAGATTTCTCACTAATCCTACTTATGTACATTTTGTGCCCAAGTGAATTTCCTAAAGCTGGAGAGACTCCCCAGATGAAATATGTAACATGATTTAAATCACTTCCAAATAGCAGAATATATATTGTTTGTGAGAAGGACACATTTTTTTCCAAAGAAATTTTCTTTCTGTTAGTGACCAAAAAACAAATCCAGTACACTGGAGTCTTACTCTAATGCTGTTTTGGGGTCCATGATCAATTGCCACCTCATGGATAAGGTAACCTGATGCTATTTCACCAATTAAACTTTGTCAGATGGGATACAGATAGGCCAGCCTCATTCTGAGCACTTCAGTGTTTGAAGGGACAACAAATAGTGTTATGCCGTGGTGCCAGTTATTAGCTCAGCATAATACTTTTTATTTAAAAATTTCACAGCATTTGGCAAACTGGTGCACTGTAACAGGAAAAGCACTGTAACAGGAAAAGCACTGTTATATGGGAGTATAAAGATACAGGTCCTAGTAGAAATTCATCAGCTTTGGCCTTTGAGAGTTAAAACTTTCTTGAGTTTTTAATTATTTGCTGCATCCCAGGGTATTGTGGGAATCAAATGGGATAATATCTATTGTCATTCTGAAAGCTGAAGTGCTATATAATTGGAAGGTGTTCTTTTAGATACAAGTTGAAACCACACAGTAGTTGTGACTCTAAATACAAAGCATCTACTATATGCCAAGCCATTGTGTATCTCCGTGTAGGAGGTATAAATATTAATGGCATCTCTGCATTGAATAGGTACAAAGTGAGGGGGTAGAGGTATGGTAAAGGAAGAAGAACATAATATGCACTTGATTTCCTAGAAAAGGTAGAATTTGAAATGAGACTTGAATAATAAGTAATAATTTCAATAGGATGACTAAATAAAGACCACTTAAGATATAATAATTCTACTACTTTGTTCTCTTCTGCCTCCAAGAATTCAGGATGCTTTCACCATCTTTTCTTTTTACACTGTTCTTTGAAATGTATTTTTTTATTAATTTTGTGTGAAGGGCAGTGCTATATACAAGCAGAGTGTCTTGTCATCACTTTACTGTATCAGTGGCAAGACCAAGTATGTGTATTCTCATGGTAGAAATGGAATTTTGTACATCTCTGTAAATACTTTTTCCCATCAGACATACTTAGCACTAAGAATTCAAGTATATTTATTCTGAGTGTAATTTTGATTTTAATAAACTGGGTATCTTAAAAGTAGCTATGAGTAGTGGAAGGACAGTATTCTCTCTCTTTCTTCCTCTTCTCTCTCTCCACTCTCCCCTCTCCCTGTATCTTTCCCTTCCTCTGTTTCTGAATGAGAAATAAACCTTAATTATTGCAGGTCCCTAAGATTTCAAGGTTGCTTTTAAACAGCAGCCTACCTAACTAACATAGAAGGTAGATTCGACAATAACTGAAACCTTAAAATATGGCATTGGCTTAGCAGGCAGACAACAATGAGGAAACTGAAAAGATGGCAAGCCATGTTAAACAGAACAGATTTGGTAAAACTGTTGCCAAACATAAATTTGGGGGTCATATTACATGGCTACTGAACTGGCACTTCTAGGAAAAGAAGTTGAGAATCAAAACTTATTTGTGTGTGTTGGTCTGTTTTAGTTGAAATTTCTATTGAGGTAATTGTAGAATGATATAGAAGTCATGTTAATTTTTTACCTGGCTTTCCTCAGAGGCAACAGCTTGCAAAACTGTAGTACAGTATTACAACCAGGATATTCATATTGATAAAATCTAATCTCCTTCAGATTTCCCCAGTTTTACTTGTATATGTGTATTTAGTTCTGTACAGTTTTATCACATGTAGATTTATATATCTACCACCTGAGTCAAGATACAGAACAGCTTCATACCATATTTCCTCATGTTCTCCCTTTTATCACAGCATTCACCTTCCCTCCCTTCTACAAAATTCTCTTACCCACCACTCTACCTGAATTTCCTGATTAACTCCTTGGCAACCACAAATCTATTTTCTATTTCTAAAATTTTATCATTTCAAAATATATAAATAGAGTCATACAGCATGTAACCTTCTGGGTTTTGCTTTTTTTCCCCCTCAGCATAATTTTCCAAAGATTCATTATGTTTCTGTGTGTATCAATAGTTTGATTCTATTACTGAGTAATATTCCATGGTATGTATATACCGCAGTTTGTTTAACCATTCACCTGTTGCAGGACATCTAGTCTGTTTCCAGTCTTAGGACACTATGAATAAAGCTGCTGTGAACATTTATGTACAGGTTCTTTTGTGAACATAAGTTTTTCATTTCTCTGGGATAGATGTCCAGGAGAACAATTGGTGGATCATATGATTGTTGTGCGTTTAAAAACTGCCACATTATTTTCCAGAGTGACTGTACCATTTTACATGTCCGCTAGCTGTGTGTGAGTGATCCACTTTGTCTGTGTGCTCATCAGCATTTGGTGTTTTTGCTGTTTTTCATTTTAGCTCTTGTAGTGGAGGTGTAGTGATATAATGGCAGTTTTAGCTTGCTTTTCCCTGATGAATGATGGTGTCGAACCTTTTCTTGTACTTATTTCCTGTCAGTATAAACTTTTCACTAAAATGCCTGTTTGTGTCTTCTGTCCATTTTCTAATCGAATTGTTTTTTACTGTTGAGTTTTGAGAATTCTTCATGTGTTCTAGATGCAAGTCTTGTCACATATGTGATTTGCAAATATTTTCTCCCAGTCTGTAGCCTATCTATTCATTTTCTTACTAGAGTTGTTCACAGAACAAAAATTTTTAAATTTTGATGCAATTCATTTTATCAGTTTAATTTTACGGATTATGTTTCTGGTGTCCAGTCTAAGAACTTTTTGCCTAGCCCCATATCCCAAAATTTTTTTCCTGTATCTTTTTTCTACAAGTTTTATCATTTAACATTGAAGGCCGTGATCCATTTTGATTTAATTTTTATATAAGATAGGAGGTTTAGATTAAGGTTTTTTTTTCCTACAGATAATCCAGTTGTTCCAGCACCACTTTTGAAAAAAGTATTCTTCCTCAATTGAATTGCTCTTGTGCCTTAAAAAAGATCTGTTTGACATATTTGTGTGGGTCTTTTTCTTAGGTCTCTATACCATGGGTCTATGTGTCTTCCTCTAATGCTTTCATTACTATAGCCATATAGTAAGTAATATCTGGTAGAATGATTCCTCCCACTTTATTCTCCTCTGTCAAGATTGTTTTAGTTTCTATAAAAATTTCCTGGCATTTGATAGGAATAACGTTTAACTTATAGATAAATTTGGGGAGAATTCACATCTTTACTATGTTGAGCCTTCCCATTCATGAACATGATATGTCCCAGAATTTATCTAGGTATTCTTTGATTTCTTTAATTAGCATTGTATAATTTTCATCACCCACATCGCATACATGTTTTGGTTTTGTTAGATTTATACCTTAGTATTTCATTACTTTGTAGTGATTATAAATGGTATTATATAACAAACACATGTTTTTGTTAGTGCAAAATCAACACACAATTTTTGTGTGTTAATTTCATATCCTTTAATCTTGCTGAACTCACTTGTTCTAGGAGATTTTTTGTGTGGATTCCTCGGAATTTTCCTTATACGCAGTTATATCATCTGCAAATAGTCAGAGTATTATTTTTCCTTTCCAATCTGTATGCCATTTATTTCTTTTTCTTGTCTTTTTGCACTGACTAGAGCTTCCAGTATACTATGTTGAGTAGTAGTGATGAGAGCAGATATCCTTGCCTTGTTCTTGATCTTATGCAGAAAGTCCTCAGTCTTTCACCTTAAGTATGTTATTTGTAGATTTTTTTTTTTTTTTTTTTTTGTAGATGTACTTTATCAAGTTGAGGTAATTCCCCTGTGGGAGTTTTTGTTTGTTTGTTTTACTATGAACAGGTACTGGATTTAGTCAAATTTCTTTTCTGCAGCAATTGCCGTAATCATGATTTTTCTTCTCTATGTCATGATACAGTGGATTATGTGTGTGTGTGTGTGTGTGTGTGTGTGTGTGTGTATGTGTGTGTGTATGTGTGTATTTGTTTTTTCTGAGATGCAGTTTCACTCTTGTTGCCCAGGCTGGAGTGCAATGGTGCAGCCTTGGCTCACTGCAACCTATGCCTTGCAGGTTCAACCGATTCTCCTGCCTCAGCCTCCCAAGTAGCTGGGATTACAGGCATGCACCACCATGCCCAGCTAATTTTGTAATTTTAGTAGAGACAGGGTATCACCATGTTGGTCAGGCTGGTTATGAACTCCTGACATCAGGTGTTCCACTTGCCTCAGCCTCCCAAAGTGCTGGGATTTATAGGCATGAGCCACCGCACCTGGTCTATGTTGATGTATTTTAAATGTTGAGTCAGCCTTACATATGTGGAATAAATTCTGCTTAGTCTGGGTTTATAATTTCTTTTATACATTGTAGGATTTGGTTTGCTAGTATTTTGTTGAGGATTTTTAAATGTAAGAGAGATTTTCAAGTATTCATGATATTCATTGGTTGGTAGTTCGGGACGTTTTTTGTTTTGTTTTCTTTTACTGTTTCTGCCAGGTTTCAGTGATAGTGTAATACTGGCCTTTATTTTTTAGAAGGATTTGTGAAGAATTGGCATTAATTCTTCTTTAAGTGCTTGGTAGAATTTTCCAGTAAAATTATCTGGGCCTGGATATTTTGTTTTTGAGAGCTTTTAAATTACAAATTGAATTTCTTTAATGTTTCTAGGACTATTCAGGTTATCTGTTTCATCTTGGTTGAGTTATCATAGTTTGTAGTCTTTTAGGAATTGGTGCATTCCTGTTAAGTGGTTGAATTTATAAGTGTTAATTTGTTCATAGTATTTCCTTTTTATCCTTTTAATGGCAGTAGGATCTGTAGTGGTATACCCTGTTTCCTGGATTTGGTGATTTGTGTTTTCTCTATTTTTATTTTATTTTTTTGTCTTGCTAGAGGTTTATTAATTTTATTGATTTTTTTTTCAGAGTCAGCTTTTTGTCTTGATGTTTTTCTGTGGTGTTTCTGTTTGCAATTTCATTGATAACAACTCTTTATTATTTTCTTCATTCTGCTTGCTTTGGGTTAATTTTGCTCTTTTTCTGTTTTCTTAAGGTAAGAATTTAGATTATTGATTTGCGAACTCTCCTTGTTTTTAATAAGTGAGTGACTTATGGGTTGGAGGGTAGCATAGACAGCGTGGATGTGTTAGACAAAGGGATGATTCACATTCTGGGTGAGGCACAGCTGAACTGTGTAAGATTTCATCACACTACTCAGAATAGTGTGCAATTTAAAACTTATACATGGTTTACTTCTAGAATTTTTTATATAATATTTTCTGACCACAGTTGACCACTGGTAACTGAAACCCCATAAAGTGAAACCATGCCAAAGGAAGGACTACTGCATTCTCTTTTAAGGCACTTCTGATAATCAGCAATTTAAAAAACCTAGTTGGCATCTCCAACTGTCAGTTTCACTAATGGTTCTTTTACTATCCATTAAAAAGCTCCATGTTAACAAACATCTGCACATAGATAACCCAAAGGCTCAAATTAAACTTGTCTAAAACTAAACTCATTATTTTCATACTCTCCTAGGTCTCTCAGATCTGTAACTCCTTTTCTTTTTCTCAGTAAAAGACTACTGTTATTTACTCAGGAATCTAAAGCAGGCTATTGCTACTTCTTCAGTAAGTGATGATGATCATACTTCTTAAATAGCTCTTGAATCCTTTCTATTCACTAGTTTCCCACCACCACATTCCTACTTCAGGCTTTCTTTGTCCCCTACCTTGAAATATAGAGTAATTTTTTCAAGTTGATGAAAACATCAGCTCCTTGTCTATACCTTATTTTCTTACTCCCCAGAGGTAATCACTTTCACTTATTTTAGCTGAATTTTGCAACTACTTATTTTTATATTTTTAAGCATCATGTACTGTTACTTTTTAGTTTTTTCATATTAGGACTTCTCTACTGACTTTCCAAGGTGGGTAGAAAGGAGGCTTTAACTCTTTTATATCATATAGATATGTACACATGTATGTGTATGTGTGGTATGTGTATGCACACATATTTTCCTCATCCTGTTATGTATATATTATAAATTTCACATAGATCAATATTTAATATTTGAATTATGATTGCATAAATGTTATTTGCAGCCTGGCCATGTAGCATATTATGTCTCCTTCCTTTTACAAGTTTTATTTTCCTTTGAATCTTTATTTGCTTAGTTTTCTATATACTTTCAGTAATTTATTCTCTAAGTGCCTGCTTTTACTTTAAATTTATCAGCTGCATCTTCTTGGATTCATCTCTGCCAGAGTCCGCTAATCTCTATACTGCAGTCTGTAATTGTTGCTTTCTTGGTCTGCTGCTCGGCTAGGGTCTCCCTTCTATAGCATTCTTGTATTCCCTCTATTCTTCACTGGTTCTCCAGTTTCATGGCTCTTACTTATACTTCTGTTTCTTGGTTTGTTCCCTTGTTTCTGATATAGCACATCATCTAGCAGTTTCCAGAAACAGTGCATAGGAAGTGAAGGAAACTTTTTGAGACCTTGCCTGTCTGAAAAGATGTTTATTCTATCCTCACATCTAATCAATAATATTGGGTATTGAATTTTAGCTTGGAAATAATTTTCCCTGGAACTTTTGAAGAAATTGTTATGTTGTTTTCTAACTTTGAGGGCCATTTTGATTCCTGAACCTCATGTGAACTTTTCATTTGTGTGTTTTACTTTTTCAATGGAAGATTTTAGGATTGTCCTCAAAATAACAAAATATAAATGATGTGTTTTGGTGTGGATCTGTTTCATCCACTGAGCCCATTATTGGTGTCTCAAGGAATTAATTTCTTTCAGTTTGGGTCTGTTTTCTTGAATTAAGTTTTTGCTCATTATTTCTCGAAATACTGTTATTCTGATGCTTGATGTCCTGGACTGATCTAAATTTATTTTTTCTCCTATTTTCTCATTATATTTTTGTTAAATTTTCTGGGATATGTACTCAACTGTTTGTCTTTCTACTGATCTTTGATTTCTGCTACAAGTTTAATTTTGCAAGAATCTGTTGTGTTGTTTTATGATTATATGTATGTACTTTTTAAATAGCATCCTGTTCTTATTTCACAAATTCAGTATTATCTCTTTGAGGATATTAATGATTTTTTAAAATGTATATTATATTCTTTCTGTATTATTTCTCTTAGCTTTCTTTATATTTCTGTTTTGTTTCAGTCTTATGTTAGAAGCTTTCCTCAAATACCTAGTGATTCTTGATTGTCCATTTATATTCAAGAATGATACACTGAAAAGTTTTATAGGTAGGGCTTGTTAACTTACCATAGGATAATTTAGCTAGACCTTTTCATTGGGGGACCTCTAACTGTGGTCTTTAGGATTTTTCTCTTTAGCTGGACAAATCCTCTGGAGAAGAAACTTCCAGCTCCTGGCTAGAGATAACCCTAGTGTTAAGCCAGTTTTCTGAGAACTGTTAGAGAAGAGAGTGCAGGCTCAGTGTTCAGCTTGTAGGCTTTCACTTTATCCCTCATATAACTTTGACTTAATTCCTATTTTGGTACAGAATATTTGCCCTCTGCTCTGCCTGGTATTCCTCATCCAGAGCTCATTTGGTTCACCTTCTCCAAAGGAAAATTATCTCCACAACTTGGGTAGGGAGAATTGCCCAGGTGAGAAGAAAGGTCTGTTTCTTAGGCTTTCACAATTCTGTTTGTACCTTCACTTTCAACACCACTTTGAATTACCTAGCTCTACTAATTCCATATTCTTTCTAGGGTTCCCTTGTACAAATCCAGTTGCAATTTTTACAGTTTTATTGTTGTCTCCTTTCTTGTTTTTGTCCTTAAGATTTTATGCTTTTGTCTTTTTCTTTTTTAAAAATTATCTTTACTGCTATTTTACAAATGTTTTGGAAGGGAGCAGTGGTAAATAAATGTGCTTAATCTCTAACTGGTGACCTTATTGGTCTCCTGCCCCTAGTCTTACCCCATTATGATTCACTTTCACAATACTTTCAAGGTGATCTTGATAAAATCACACTCTATTCTAGTCATCTCTTGATTAAAATCCTCCACTAGTTCCCATTGCCCAATGATAAATACGATTCTTTGCATAGTATACAAAGTACTTTGCATAATCTAACCCCTCTCTGGTTCTCCAGTGTCATATCTCAAATAAGTATTTATGGTTTTCTAAATGCCTGGTATTCTTTCTTCTTCTGTATTTTCTCATGTTCAGTTTCATTTGCCTGGAGTACTCTACTCCATCATCATCTGCTGGTAGCTGCTCCCTTGTCAAGATGGTGTATGAAGCCTTCCTTGACTTCCTTGGCTCATCACTATAATAGTTGTTTATCCCCTTCTTTGTATCCATGCTGTGTTCTACATAATATAGTGTTAGCATTTATCATATAATATTGCGGTTATGGCCGGGCGCGGTGGCTCACGCCTGTAATCCCAGCACTTTGGGAGGCCGAGGCGGGCGGATCACGAGGTCAAGAGATCGAGACCGTACTGGTCAACATGGTGAAACCCTGTCTCTACTAAAAATACAAAAAAAAAAATAGCTGGGCGTGGTGGTGCGTGCCTGTAGTCCCAGCTACTCGGGAGGCTGAGGCAGGAGAATTGCTTGAACCCGGGCGGCGGAGGTTGCAGTGAGCCGAGGTCGTGCCACTGCACTCCAGCCTGGCGCCTGGTGATGGAGTGAGACTCTGTCTCAAAAAAAAAAAAAAAAAAAAAAAAAAAAAAAAAAAAAAAAAAAAAAAAAAAAAAAAGAGAAA
>PVKV010041057.1:0-11757 GCA_004027835.1 Alouatta palliata | reverse complement strand
CTAGGCCCTGACCTGCCATATAGCATATGCCCTTTCACGCTGGGGCGCTACCGCCTGGGTCATTGGTTCTTGTCCTGGTCTGGCTGTTTTTCCCATGTACTTGCTTCTGCTCTGTGACCGCTCTAGGCATTCCTCCTACTACAAACTACTATATGGTTCTATAGAAAGATTCTGTAAATCAGCAGTGTCTGTACAGCTCTGACTACAATCCGTTATATAATTATATAGAAAGGTTATATGGAACTAAGTATGATTATATATATAAGCTAGATACAAGTCAGCAGTAAGTTATACTTCAGGCGCTAATTGTGCCTGGGATCTGCACAGCTCTCCTTCCTCGGTGCCCATGTAGGGGGTTACCACAAGAGTTATTCTGGTGTATTCTGCTTTTTTCAGTCAGCATTCTTCTGTGTTGGTCCATGGTGACATCTACGGCAGCTTGTCGTTGCTGTGCCAGCTGTGTAGTCTCCAGTGCACTTCAGTGTCACGCTGTACCCGCCCCCTGACTCACGGGTGAGAGCAGGTTCACTTCGTACATCCATGTATGCTGCTTATGAAATTCTGCATGGACTGTCTGGATGTCTTTCACCTGTGCTGGGACTCTCCCCTCCCTTCTTCAGAGCTGCCTGGCATTCTGTCCTGTGCTTGAAGGCCGATCTCCGCGATCTGCAGCCACCAGGCTCCCTTTCCTTCTGGCTTCTGGTTGGCTTTGGCCAACGGGAGACACCAGTAGAGATGGGAGCAGGAGGGCTGTGTTCTCTCTAGTCTGATAGCGCTGCGTCCCCGGAGCCTCGGTGCCCATAGCGCCCTTGGTAACCCATTGCCCGACCTGGGTTACCTCACTGCCCCCAGCATTTCCCTTAACCGTTCCGCAGGTTTGTAAACAAGCCCCTCATTCAACAAACCTTAGTCACCTCTTTTGAGTGTGCTTTCTGTTTCTTGATTAATGGGGCAACCAGGAAAGGCCCCAGGGAACAGATTCTCAAACTGAGATAGGAACACTGGGTCGCTCACATATTTGATGGCTACATAATGACTTTCTTAATGAGGAAGCCGGGGCACTAATCATTCCCTGCACACACAGGCTTCATCATCACTCAGATGACCACCAGTAGGCATGGGTGAGGCCATGGGTTGGGAGGTGCCTGAGGCGCTTAGAAGCTATGTCAACAATGGAGATGGCGAATATTGGTTCAAGATAGAGCATCCATGGAGACGAGGACAAATCAGAGGGATTGAATCCCAGCGGAAGGCTTTCCTCACCTCTCGGAGCCGCGGGACAGACAGGGCAAGAGCCAGGTGCAGGGCCTCGTGGAAAGGGCGGCACAGGTGAACCCTCTTGCGAGGTTCCGGGCACAGGTGGGGAAGGAGTGGGCTCCCAAGGCGTGGGGTGGGGACGTCTAGGAAAAGGTGGAATTAAACTTGGAAGCCACTGCAGGAGCCAGCCCAGACTCCAGCCTGAGATGTCGAGCCTTTCCTTTTTTTCAGACTTCAACGCCCACCCCCGCCCCCTGGGATTCATTGCATCCCAGCAGAATCTGGACAGAGAGGCAAGAGGTTGCCCTGGGCCAGGCTCACCAACCTTTGAGAGCAGGCGTTTGGGGACACGGGTGGGACGGGCTTCCAGGAGGCCAGGCTAAGCAGGAAGCTGCACGGGACTGTACTGGCTGATGGCATCACCCCGGGTTTGGGAGTTGGGTTGCTGGCTTGGGCGCTGGGGGCAGCATGATAATCTGCTGGGCTGGCTGGAGCCCTGCTCACCCTGGCACCAGCAGGGCGCCCTGGAGGGGAGGGTGGAGGCGCGGGTGTGGGGGTGCGTCTGTGTGTGCTGGCTGCTCAGCTGCTCCCTAAACTACTCCACCGCCCTCCGGGAAACATTAAGAAACATTAAGTGAGGGCTGACTCGGTGGCGCACACCTGTAATCTCAACACTTTCCGAGGACAAGGTAGGAGGGTGACTGGAGCCCAGGAGTTTGAGATCAGCCTGGGCAACACAGTAAGACCGTGTCTCTACAGAAAATTGGAACATGAGCTGGGTGGGCTGGTGCATGCCTGTGTCCCTGGCTACTCAGGAGGCTGAGGCAGGAGGATGGCTTGAGTCTGGGAAGTCGAGGCTGCAGTGAGCTGTGATCCCACCCTATCTCAAAAAAACAAAACTATCCAGTGGGAGGCAGAGGTAACAGCCAGACCCTCCTGTGGGCTCCCGGGCCTGTGAGGGAGGGAGGGCTGGTAAGCCAGGGTCCTGGTGCTGCCCCCGCCTCTGAGACGCTGCGATGCTTGGTGTCTGTCAACTCCACTGGGCTCCGGTACTCAGCGTTTTGTCGGTGCCAGTCTAGATGTCACTGTGAAGGTATCTTTTAGATAAGGTTAACTTTTAAGTCAGGGAACTGTGCGTGAGGCCGATGACCTTCCACGGTGTAGGTGGGTCTCATCTGAGCAGTTGAGGGCCTTGAGAGGAGAGTCAGAGGTTCTGGAGGAGGAGGAAGGCTGCCAGCATGGTGCTTTGGACTTGAGGGGCGGCGTCAGCTTCTCCCTAGGTCTCCAGCAGGGTTCTCCCTGTAGAATGCAGACCTGCCGGCCCCCACCAGCCCATGAGTCAATTTCTTAAAATAAGTCTCTCCCCAGCCAGGCGCGGTGGCTCACGCCTGTAATCCCAGCACTTTGGGAGGCCGAGGCGGGTGGATCACAAGGTCAAGAGATTGAGACCATCCTGGCCAACATGGTGAAACCCCATCTCTACTAAAAATATAAAAATTAGCCGGGCGTGATGGCACACGCCTGTGGTCCCAGCTACTTGGGAGGCTGAGGTGGAAGAATCGATTGAACCTAGGAGGTGGAGGTTACAGTGAGCAGAGATTTCGCCACTGCACTCCAGCCTGGTGACAGAGCAAGACTCTGTCTCAAAAAAAAAAAATAATAATAATAAAAGAAGTCTCTCCCCTTCCTCTCTTTCTGTATCTCTATCTGCACACCGTACTGGATCTTGTTTCTCTGGATAGCACTGATACAGAAAGCCTCAGCGCATTCTTGGGGCACTTGCAGAAAAGCAGCCCCCACTGAGGGCTTGACCGGTGGCCCAGCTGGCAGGTCTTGTCTGGAGGGTGGGACAGCAGAGGGAGGGAATCCCGGCCTGTGGCCTGGCGGTAGTAAAGGAGTGGGGGTGGCTGCTCAGGCAGCGCGGGAAGCCCTTCCTTCAGCTCCGCCCCGTTGATAGCATGTGCTCCGGCTCCAGCAGAAGCCTGTTTTGGGGGTCGTGACTGAAGTGACCAGAGCAATGTGAGGGACAAAGGGCGTGGCAGGCTGGCGAGGCCGGGCCTCTGGGAGAGCAGGGACCTGGAGAAAAGGGGGGCTGGTGCCCACTGCTCTGCTACACCTCCCTTTGTCCTGTGTCTTGGCCTCCTCAGCCCTGGAAGCTCCCAGGGCCCAAGGACGCAGGCCACTCAGTGACCCGAGGGCTGGTGCAGTGTGTTTAACCTCATGGGGTGGGTCCACCAGGATGCCCCCCCCAGAACAAGCCCCAGCCCTACTGTCACTGTCGGGGGATCAGCGTGAGGTGGTGCCTCCTGGCTCCTCCTCATCCTCTCTGTCCCTCACCCCGGTTCCCTTCCAGAATAGACTTCTGTCAACTGGCCAGTCAGAGCCACCAGCCTGTGAGGGCAGGACTCTGGGTTCTCTTGCCCTGGGGAGTGCCCTCGCCTGGGGCAGGACTCCATAGGGTCCTTTGTCACCCCTCAGCTTCACCGTGAGGAATACATCTTGCAAACGCCGGTCCAGATGGATGGAGCTGTGGCTTCTCCAGCACTTCCTGCCAGCGTGCACGGCTGCGCTTAGGGACGAGCTGCAGCTGTGCCACCGAAAGAAGGGAGCCCAGGGAATGTGAGGGGAGCCCAGATTCTGGAGGTGAGCAAGGCAGGGCCTCAGTCCGGCTGGGACGTCCTTCTGGTTACTCGTGAGGCCACTACAGGGAGGGTGACCAGCTGTGTGGTTTGGCCAGGACCGAGGGGGTTCCAGGGACGCAGGACCTTTGATGTTCAGCCAGGAGGCCACTTGGCCACCCTAAGGGCAGGTGGAATGTCACCCTGCATGCCCTGGGCCGTGTGTTGTTTCTTTCCATACACTGAGAATGCCTTTCTCCCGAGGTCGCCAAATGCGGCCTGCTCTGCTTCTGTTCCCCATGGCCGCGGATGCGGCGGGCAAACCCCTCCAGCCCTCAAGACTCCTGGCTGCCTGGGGATTCTCTGTGCATCTTACAAAACAGGCAGCTCTGTCACTCAAGAGGCTAATACATTCTCCATTCAGAGTCAGTCTAAATCCATTACCTGAAGCCTGAGATATTAATCCAAGCTCCATTCTTGGTTTAAAGCCAGTCCCTGTGGGCCCTGTTCCCCGCTGGCCTGGCCTCCTGGGGTGGAAGCCTGTGCTGGGGGGTGGGTGGGGTTTGCTCCTGTGCTAGGGGCTGCGGGTGGGGGCTGCTCTCCTCCCTCCGAAGGTGGATGCAGGCCGGGGGAGTGAGGAGGAATGAGGGGCTGGTGGGGACTCGCACCCGAGGCTGGTGAGCAGCTTCCTGCAGGCCGGGCCTGGTGGGTTCAAGGCTCACCACTCTGGTGCCTCTGTGGTCCCTGAGTGACCATTGGCGGGGACCTGCACCCATTCCTGGGACCTGAGGAATGGGTCCACTCCTGTTCTTGCTGCGGGCCTCTGACCCTTGCGGGGCAAGTGAACAGGATGACTTCACGCTTCGCCGCTGGCCGGCTTGCATGGCCACAGAAGCCCAGGCACCCCTTGTCCCTACAGACTCAGAGCCAGGCCTGTCCCTTGCAGTGCAGCCACCCTGATGCCCCGGGCACCCAGTGTCCCCTCAGTGGTTCCTCCCCCATGCTGTGGTGCAGACCTGCAGCACGGCGCCCCCAAAATCTCTTGCCAAATACCACCCTCTCCATTTCCTGCCCCTTTGGGAGACTGCAGTGAGGGAGGGGGTCGGGTCTCATCCTTCGCTGCCACTCCAGGTCAGAGACTTGTGACCTTCCCTGTGCTGAAGCCAAGACTTTGCTGTCGTGGAGAAGCCAGATAGGCAAACGGCATGACACTGGAGCAGGTCCCACAGAGCTGGTTGAACCCTGGCTCTGCCCCTGCCCATGGCAGGGGTCCAGGAGAACATGCTTTAGCCCCTGAACCTCAGTTTCACCATCTGAAAATTGGGATCTTAATTATACCTACATGCCTGAGATGCTGGTAACAGGTGCCCACTCTGGCCAGCTGAGCCGCCTCTCCTTTTCCTCAATGCTCTGCTCTGCAGCTTTGCCCAGCTGCCCCCTGTGGTTTCTGTGGCTTCTGTGGTGTAGGCAGCGCATTCTCGGAGCCAGAGCAGCTATGGGGGGGGGCGGGGGGGGCAGGAAAACACCTGTGGTAGCCAGGTTGGGCTGGGCAGTACACATCTGGGAAAGGCTGAGCAGGAGTGTGTTCAGAGCCCTTCATCTCCCCAAGCCTCAGCTTCTGCATTTGTAAATGGGCATGTGCAGGGTTGGGTAGGGTCAGAGAGCCACCGTCAGGCCCTTAGTGTGCTGCCAGGCGCCGAGTGAGAGCCCCATCAGCGGTGCCTGTGGGAGACAACCCTGCTCCAGCGGGACTGAGTGGAATTCTGCTGGGGAGGCCTGGGGACCTGGCTGTGCCGGTGATCTGGGCCTTGATGGGTGAATGTGTCAGGGCCAGCATCAGCTTTTGGCATGCATTAGGGAGTTACTGAGGAAGACAGAGAGAAAGGGACACCCAGTTCTTTTACAATTCTCTGGGAAAGCTGGGTTGCACAGGAGAGTGGTGTTCACGCATGGCCAAGCCCTTCCAGCTTCCTGAACCCGCCCCTGCCTTTGGGACCTCTCCAGCCCCCGGCCTTGGCAGCCAGAGGAAGTTCCGTGTGGGAACAATATGGTCTACTTAATTAATACATGTTCTATTTGGTGACAACGTCCCTAATTACCATGAGCTCTACTTAGTACGATGTGCTCTATTTAATTAATTTTGTGTGTTCTGGTGAAAAACATTATGCTTCATTTAATTTGTTTCATCTGCTCACCAATGGTGACTTCCACAGCATGGGCTCAGGAGGCTGCCCCACCTGGAAGGCAGGGAGGGCCTCTGGGAGGGTGGTCCCCAGCCAGAGCACTTCAGACGTGGCAGTGCACGGGCAAGGGGCTGGCAGGCTCATCTGTCCTGCGAGGCCTGGGTGGGGGCCCTCAGCTCCCACATCTACCCCAAACTCGCCGGGCCCCACACAAACCTGTCCCCTTAGCTCTGTTCAGGGGCAGCCCCAGCCCCTCCACTCCATCCCTACCCTGGTCCCTAGCATGAATAGCAGAGTCCCTCTGGGTTCTCCCCATCTCATGGACAAGCCACCTAGAGACACCGTGGGCCTGCATCTGCTGGCCCTGAGCTCCTGAAGCCTCGAGTGTTCCTTGCTTTGAGCGCACACAAGGATTTGATGGCAAAGAAATTATAGCCACTTGGGGAGTGTGCACAGACCCCCAAAAAGTGATGGGCCTGGTGGGTGTGTGGGGTCTGGTGGGTGCGTGAGAGGGCTGGGGCTAGGGTAGGGATGGCGCCGGCTCCACAGAGGTTGTAACAAGAAGCTGGGCCCTGACAGGAGAGGGGGCAGCTAATAAGGGGGCCTCATGGGTGCGGCAGCATCCCTGCTGGGCAGGAAGGCTGTGGACCGCAGAGGCCATCTGGATGCCTGGCCACCAGCACTTCCTTCCAGGCCTGGCTTCCTAGCGCAGCTCCTGAGGCACAGCTCCCCCCTCCCCAACTTTGGGGCCAGGGAAATACCCACGGGAGACCTGCAGGCCCACGGGTGCCCCTTGAGGGGGACCTGGTCAAGCTCCGATGAGCCCCAGCTCTCTCAGGAGGACAGATGGGTTTGGGTTATCCTGGTGCCCGGGTCAGCTCAGACCCTGCCACAAGCAATCCCCCAAAAGTCTGGGTGTCCCTCCTTTCTGGGACCTGTGGACCTTGGCAAGTTGCCACAGGCCCGGGGGAGGGCTAGGGAAACCACTTCTTAGAGGCTGACAGGGCATTCCAGGGCCTTCCACAAAGGGATCTGCATCCCAGTGAAGGGGCTCTGGGCCTTTGCACCGACTCCCACTTGCAGACTGCGTGAGGCGTGTGGCTTGCCCGGGGCCCCAGCGGCCCCAGCTCCCAGCTCTCCTTGTCTAATGATGGACACTGTCAATCCTGAGTGAGCTGCCATCTTGCCCTTGCAAGCCCCATCGGTGTAGCCCCTGGAGCGGGTTGGCTCCAGCCTGGCTGCCCACTCTGCCGGCCGTTCACTGCCCAGGAAGTGCATCCACTCGCTTCTGCTATCAGGATTCTGTGGCCCTGCTGTTCGAGGGACCCAGTCCGAGGTCCCACCTCCCACTGTCAGCCTCCGCCTGCTGAGGACAGCTCCCACCGACAGGATCTCATTCTGTTGCCCAGGTTGGAGTGCAGTGGCATGACCTTGGCTCATTGCAACCTCTGCTTCCTGGGCTCAAGTGGTCCTCCTGCCTCAGTCTCCCGAGTAGCTGGGACCCCAGGCACGCATCACATGCCTGGCTAATTTTTTGTGTTTTTGATAGAGACAGGGTTTCACTGTGTTGCCCAGGCTGCTCTCCAACTCCTGAACTTAAGTGAGCTGCCTACCTCAGCCTTCCAAAGAGCTGGGAATACAGGCATGAGCCACCGCGCCTGGCCTAAGATTTTAATTTTTTTAATTAGCGCAAATCCCATAGTATATTTTTATTATTTTAAATTAACAAATGAAAAATTGTACAACCTGATGTTTTGACATGTTTATATTTCAGAATGACTAAATTAAGCTAATGTGTCCATCATTCACGTACAGTGTTTTGTGATGAGTACATTTAAAATGTACTCTTAGCGACTTTCAAGTATACATTATTGACTGCAGCCATCATGGTATACGGCAGATCTGAACTTACTCATCCTGCACAGCTGAAACTTTGTGCCCTTTCAGCAATATCTCCCCAATTCCTACCCACCCACAGCCTCTTTAACCAGCGTTCTACTCCGTTTCTGTGACTTGGATGTTTTTAGATTCCACACGTTAGTCAGACCATGTGATATTTGTCTTCCTGTGCCTGGCTTATTTCACTTAATATAATGCGCTCCAGGTTTGTCTCTGTTGTTGCAATGGCACATTTCCTTCTTTTTAAAGGCTCCATAGCATTCAGTTATAAATAGTATGTTTTCTTTATCCACAAATCCATTGATGAGCACTTAGGTGGGGCCCACACACTGGCTATTGTGAGTAGTGCCAAAGTGAACCTCTTGGACACACTGATTTCATTTCCTTCCGATACATACCGAGCAGTGGGATTGCTGGATCACATGGTAGTTCGAGTTTTGATTTTTTGTGGCACCTCCGTGCTGTTTTCCATAATGGCTATATCTTAACTATTTCCAAGTGTCACCTCAGGAGTATCAAGCGCATTCACACTGTTGGGCAAACATCTCCGCTGCCATCTCCAGAATGCTTCCATCTTCCAAACTGAACCTGTAAATAACTCCTGTCCTCTTCTCCCCAGCCCCTGGCGCCCACCATTGTACTGGCTGTCTCTATAAATTTACCTCCTCTAGGGACCTCACATAAGTGGAATCGGACAGTATCTGTCCTTCGTGATGAGTTTATTTCACTTAGCATAATGTCCTCAAGGGGCATCCGTGTTGTAGCACGTGTTGGAATGAGGGGGACACATGCCTTGAGTCCCATGGAAGGATTATCGTCCATCCTGTTCAGCTCAGGGGTGCCTCCTCAGCAACTGTGGCTGATGAACTGTGGGTAGGGGCACTGGGGCGCTGCCTGGCGAGCATGGAAGAGCAGGTGCACGCTTCCCCAAGGCCCTCCCTGTGCCAACAGAGGCTGACCTGCTGGGCTGGGCCCACAAGTGAAGCCTACAGAGCAGAACGACAGGTGCCAGGGACTGACTACCCAGAGACTTGGGCATGGTTCTGCATCTAGCCCCTCCAGATGGATTGAATGAGTTTTGCTTAATTGGCAAGACCTATCTTTTCAAAACCTTCCAGTATGACACTTACACCTTCTCTCCATCTCCCGCAATTTCTCCCCACTTCTGGGGGCCCTGGCTTTCACAGGGATGGACTAGTGTGCTTCCTCCCTGGGAAACAGCTTCTTGGATCACTCCTGCTGGGCGCAATTTCTCTCATAGGCTCGGGGACCCCTCGTATGAGCTGCTCATCCTCTTCCCCCACCCCAGCTCCACAAGGCACCTGAAGGCCAGGCAAGCGCAGAGGAAAAAGCCAAAAAGCCAAAGGGAAAGAAGAGACCTGCAGGGGGTGTGTCCCCATCTTCCACTCAGGGCCACTTGTCCCTGCCCTGGAGCTGGAGGAGGCTAAGCTCTGCGGCCTGCTTCCTTCTGGCTTGGTGCTGCTCTGGAAGGTTCCACCATCCGCACATAGGCAGGAGACAAGAAGGTTGACAGTTGCGGGGGGATGGGGGAGGGGGGAGTGGGGGACAGGGGTGGTTTCTTCGCTGGTTCTCTTTTTCTTTTCTTTCTTTTTTTTTTTTTGAGATGGAGTTTCACTCTGCAGCCCAAGTTGGAGTGCAGTGGCTCGATCTCAGCTCAGGGGAACCTCCGCCTCCAGAGCTCAAGCGATTCTCCTGCCTCAGCCTCCCAAGTAGCTGGGACTACAGGCGCAGGCCGCCACACCTGGCTAATTTTTTGTATCTTAGTAGAGATGGGGTTTCGGCATCTTGCTCAGGGTAGTCTCGAACTCCTTAGCTCAGGCGATCCGCCCGCCCCGGCCTCCCGAAGTGCTGGGATTACAGGCGTGAGCCACGGTGCCCGGCCTCTTCCCTGGCTCTCTCTGCTGGGTCAAGGGCTGGCTGTGTCCCTTGGCCACAGGTCACAGCTCCTGTTAAGCAGCTCTCTCTCCCTCTCTGGCTGTCCCCTGCCTGCTGTTACCTGTCCCGGTTCTGACCGCCCTGTGGCTTCCCCGCTCCGCCTTTGCCAGCGGGAGCCTTGTTGGACTCTAACTGTCCCACTGAGAAAGCCATCGGTTTCCTCCTGGGATCCAAACTAATCACACAAGACCAGATGGTGCCAAGAAACTAGGGGGCGGGGAGGAAGAGTTTTGAGTCCATCAAGGCTGGCGACAGGAGGGAAGCCAGCACGAGGGGCCGCGTCCCTGCGCGCGCTGCCGGGCCGGCGCGTGAACGGCAGCGAGCGACGCGTCTCGAGGGAAAGAGGCGGGAGAGAATGGGAAGGGCGGGAAGGAAGGGGCAGGGAGACCCAGCACCGGGGAAGGAGAACACCACGAGGGCGAGGAAGGAAGCCCGGCCTGAGGGGTGAAGGCGGCGGCGGGGCTGGGGCGGGCAGCTCCCCCTCCCGGGCCGGCGGTGCGTCACTCAGGTCCCGCCCCCGCTGCTGCCGCGCTCCGGGAGTCACCGAGCTGCCTTCGCGGGCGTCCAGGGGCCCGGAGGGAACGGCCTTTTCTGGCTGTCCCCGTAGCTTCGCTGAGGGACCTAAGCCGCCCCCGAGGCTGCGGCCAGACTCCGGGCGTCTGTCCGGCCGAAACGCCGGGGCGCCGGGGCCTGACTCCTCACACCGAGGTTTCCCGGGCACCGCGGCCCTTCCTGGGACACCAACGGCGAAGGACGGAGACAGCCCAGGCAGGGGCGGCTCCTTCCGGCCACAGCGACCTGCCCTTCGCAGGGTGTCCCGGGCGGGCGGAGGCAGAGAAAACCAGCCCCCAGGAACGCGTTCGCTCCCAGCGCCTGGGGCGGCCCAGAGCGAGGCCACCCCGGGCGTACCAGGGCCGCCGCGCCCTCAACGGAAGTCCCGCCCCCGGCCGTGGAGGCCCCGCCCATCGCTTCTTCCCATCCTCCGCTTCCCCGGCAGTCCCATTCCCATGCTGTACTGACCACAGGCCCTCGTCCCGCCCCAGGCCCTCGTCCCGCCCCAGGCCGCGCCCCTCCACGCCCAACCCCGGCCCGTCCCTTGGCCCCGCCCTCGATCCATCTGCCCCTCTTCTCCCCGGCCCCTCCCTTCCATGGCCACGCCCCTCCACCCCCCGCCCACATCTGGCCCCGCCTCTCATCTGGCCCCGGACCCGCCCCCGCCTCGACCCCCGGGGGGCGGTGGCTGCTGAGGCGACCGTTGCGCGCGCGGGCGGTGGCGCGGGCCGGAGCGCCCGGAGCGGGAGCGAGCGGCGCGGCCCGGTAGGTGTGCGGGGCCGGGGCGGGGGACGGGCGCGCCGCCTCCGCTCTTTCTTTCGTCTCCGGGGCGCGCGCCCGCGTCCTCCGCCGCCCGGCCAACCCCGGTCCCCTCAGGGTCGCCGCCCGCCCGCCCTGCCTTTTGTTCGCCGGCCGGATTCAGGCTGCTGGTCCCGGGCCCAGCGCGGGGCGGGGCGGGGGCGGGAGGCGCGGGGCGCGGGCCTGCGGGGCTTCCTGGCCTGGTGGGTGCGCGGCCTCCCAGGGCCCGCGCTGTGAGGCCCGCCGGGGTCCTCGGGGGGACCTGCGGGGGCGGCGCCTGACAGCGGGTCCCGCGGGCGAGGAGCGCCCAGGGGCGCCGGGAACGCGGCCCGGTCGGCGCTGAGGGGTCCAGGTTCCCTCGTCGGACTCCACGAGCGGCGGCTTTGTTAGGGCAGAGGCTGCCTGCAGAGACCCGAACTCCAGACTCACTGCAGCGACCTGGGCTCGTCCAGCCGCGGTGCCGCGACTGTGCAGTGTAGACAGAGGGCCCAGAG
>PVKV010041056.1:0-11780 GCA_004027835.1 Alouatta palliata | reverse complement strand
GAAGGAGGAGGAGGAGGAAGGAGGAGGAGAAAGGAAGAGGAAGGAAGGAAGGAAAGAAAGAGAAAGAAAGAAAAGAAGAAAAGAAGTAAGAAAGAAGAAGAAAGTGGTTGCTCTATACAACCTGCTTGGATTCTTCCCCTGAAAGTTAGCTTTTCTTTTATACCACATGGCTAAGCTGCAAATTTTCCAAATGTTTACAGTCTACTTACCTTTTAAAGGTAAGTTTAAACTTTAAGTCATTTTTTTGCACTTCTTACAAAATACCTATTTGCACATAAAGAAGCTATAGGCACATTAGCTATAGGCTGTTAGAAGCAGCCAGACCACCTCTTGAACATGTTGCTATTTAGAGATTTCTTCAGCCAGATATCCTAAGTCATCACTCTTAAGTTCAAACTTCCAGAGATCCCTAGGGCATGAACACAATACAACCAAGTTCTTTGCTTGTATATAACAAAGGGTCACATTTGCTTTAGGTTCCAACATGTTCCTTCTTTTCTTCTAAGACCTCATTAGCATAGCCTTCACTGTCCGTCCATATTTCTATTATTATTTTGGTCACAACTATTGAATGAGTCTGTAAGAAGTTTCAGACTTTTTCTCATCTTCCTATCCTCATCTGAGTCCTCCAAACTCTTACAAACCACCAATTACCCAGTTCCAAAGCTGTTTGCATGTCTTCATGTATCTCTAGAGCAATGCCCCACTCATTGGCACAAATGTTCTGTATTAGTCAATTTTTGCATTATTGTAAAGAAATACCTGAGGCTGGGTAATTTATAAAGAAAAGAGGTTTAATTGGTTTGTGGTTCTGCAGGCTGTAAAAGCATAATGCCAGCAGCTGCTGGGCTTCTGGGGAGGCCTCAGGGAAGATTTTACTCATGATAGAAGGGAGCAGACACTTCAGAGAGAGTGAAAGCAAGAGAGAGAGGGAGTAGATCTCACAGACTATTAAACAACCAGATCTCATGTGAACTCAGAGGGAGGAAATGGTGCCAAGATATTTATGAGACATCTGCCCCTATGATCAAAACACCTCCCATCAGGCTCCACCTCCAACACTAGAGACCACATTTCAGCGTAAGACTTAAAGGGGACATATAATCCAAACCATACCAGTTATAGACCACAACAGCCACTTTATATCTATAAGATTTTATTTCTCTCAAAGTTTCATAAAGAATTCTGACATCAGTTAAATAATGGAAACTTATGGAGCAAAGATTGACAAAGATATTTTATCTATATTAACTTATTCAATTCTATATTAAGAGATAGCCTATTTTACAGATTATGAAATGGAGGCAAAGACAATTTAAAGTATCTTTAACTGCATACCCTGTCTCTATCATATTGAATCTTGGTAATAACAAAGTAATCTTTTTCCTCCATAAATTTTTTCTAGACCTAATCTCTAGCACAGAGAAGTAGAAGAAAGAACAATTGGTAAAATTTCTGTGTTCTAGCTGAGGTTCTCCCATTTATTAAGTATGTCCGATAGATTACATTTTTTATATGTAAAACAAAGATCGAATAGTATCTTTGTTACTTCCTTTACCATTCTCCCATATAGATCTATTGCACACTGAAATTTTTAAATTAAAAAAAAACAATGGAAAATACTGTCATCTTACAACAATTAACATCCTAATATCTTATTATAGCAAAAGACTGGAAATGACCTTTTAATTTCTCATTCTCAACTACCAATCATTTTCCAGAGGAGTAAGGAAGGAACAGCAATTATCTTTGATTCTCAGGTCTGATACTTTTTTGAAATAGACATTTTTTTTCCATAGAGGTTACACAATAGGGAAGATAGCCTAAAATAGCATTAATTCATAAGTACCCTTTCCAGCCAAGGTTTGCTGGAAAGTGACATCACTTTCACCCCATATCTCTATCGACATGCAAAAATAATAAACAAATTACCGCATTTGATATGTTGGTCATTTTAATACTTTTATTTGGAGAGTATTTTTATTTAGCTTGTATATCTGAATGAGTTTTGCTATTGATATTCTTTTCTGCAGAACATCAGATGGCTAAAACACAGAAATGACACCTGCAGAAGTTAAAAAAAGAAGGAATATTCCCTAAACTTTGCCGCCTTGTGGCTGTCAGCTGTGCACATAGAACATGCAAAAGAAGTATAATCTACCATGCTGGTTTCCTTACCAGAGTGTCCAGAGACTATCACTTGCAGCATTCGCAGTGCTGAGAGATTAGACTAAGACTCTGCTATCTGTGAGCTTGTTTGAAGTACAAGTGCTGCCATTGACCTATCCTGATTTAACATTACCCCTGGGAGTACAGAGAGTACAGACACATATGGGATAAATTTGTACAGAAAAAAAAAAAGAACAGGAATAAAATACAGAACTTGCTTGCCGGTCAAGTGCTATGACTCTAGATGCTCAAGTGCTATGCCTCTAGATGGTCTTATTAAATTAACAGATTCAAAGGGATAAAAAATGTTTTCTTAGCTTATGGCTCTATAACTGTAGATCATCAGGTTTCTTGTAGATCTTTCAATTGATGCGATTATATGTGAGTTAGTGTATATAGCATATTTTTTGTAGAGTTAAATGTGCTGGCTCATTATTATTTGTCATGTAAACTTACTATTAGAGGCAACTATCATTTGAATTACCTTATCTGATTTCAAATACGTCACAAGACTAAGTGTAAAGCCATGGTCTCACTTTTGCACCAAGTCTTGAAGAAGAAAATATTCACTGCTTAATAACTAAGCAAAATTGAACCAAATGCATTTAGTTAGTGAAACTTTTTTTAAAAAAAGAGCAACACAGCTGAGTAGAAAGCCCTGGATCTTCTTTCCCACAACAAACACACCAATTCAGCAAGAATTCCTGGACAAATTGCCTTTGTGAAAAAGCAGAAACTAACTGAAAATCTCCTGCTCCCTGGGAGAATGTAAAACCAGAATAACTGAAGACAGTAGAAAGATATGAGACATCTTATTGCCAGAGATACTGCCCCTGATGCAGACGTATGGGCAGAAAGAGATACCTAGCTCCCAGCTTTACTCAGGCGGTCGGAGCTGGGGGAGAGATGGGCTGTTTCATGCATCATCATTTCAACTTTTCCAAGAGAAGACATTCTCCAGGAAAAGGCTTTTGAGTTGCCACTCTTGGATCTCCGACAGTTTCAGCACAGTCGAGCCATCCAAGGGAAAATAGAGGCAGCAGCGTGGACTCATAGATACTATTAATTATTCCCCTGCCCAGCACAGAATGAGCAAACAAACAAAAATGCCAGTTCTCAGCTTCTTCCCTATGGAGGAATAATCTATGTTTCCAACACCCCAACTTTTTTGAGACTTTCCAAAGAACTGGCATCTCTCTCTTTAAGTCTTGAAGCACTGACAAGTCCACCACAGTCTCCACCCAGAGGAGAACAGAGATGATGCCTTGGGCTGATAAGTGTCATAGTTTCTCTCTAGGCTTGGCTTACCACAGAGAAAACAGACAAAAATCTAGAGCTACCTGCCTCTTCCTTGGGAAGAAAATAGTTGATGGAGGTAGAAGCTGTTCAGAATTTCTAGTAGGGCTGACTTATGAGGTCTTCTCCTACATAAGTCATTTAAGACTAGGAGAGGTACCTGATTTGTCTAATGTGCAGACACAAATAAAGTCAAAGAAAATAAAGAACCAGGCAAAGATGGGCCAAATGTAAGAATGAGGTAAATCTCCGAAAACCAATCATAACAAAACAGGGTTACGTTGTTCACCGGACAAAGAATTCAAGATAATTGTCATACTTCACATGCTCTTAGCCAGGAGGCCGAGAAGCGATAAGATAATTGTCATAAAGATGCTCACCAAAGTCAAGAAAATAATGCATGAACAAAGTAAAAATTTTGATAAAGAGATAGAAAATATATAAAAGTGCCAAATGGATCATGGAGCTGGAGAATGCAGGAACTGAACTCAAAAATTTAGTAGATGAGTTCAACAACAGTCTAGACTGAGGTTTTGAAAATATTAGTGAACTTAAAGATAGGCTTAAAGCATTTATGGGAAACCATCTAGTGATCCAGTAAACATACTGTGGAAGTTCCAGAAAAAGGAGAGAGGGAAGGAAGACCAAAAAGCATATTCAAAGAAATAATATCTGAAAACTTCAAATCTGTGGAAGATAATGAACATACAGAACCAGTAATATTTTTTTAGAAACCACCAAATAAGACATCAAAAAAGAAAAAAAAAAAACTCACACCAAGATATATTACAGTCAATTGGTCAAAAGTCAAAGACAGAATTTTGAAAGCAGTAAAAGAAAAGCAACTTATCTCATAGAATGAAACTTTAATAAGACTATTATATTAGTCAGTGGAAAGTTTGTGGCCAGAAACGAATGAAATTATATACTTAAAGTGATGAAAAGCAAAAAAAAAAAAAAAAAATCATGTCAACTAAAAATACTACTCCCGGCATAAAGACCTTCTCATACAAACAAAAGCTAAGAGAGTTCATCATTATAGGACTATCCTTAAAAGAAAAGATTTTAAAAAAATTTCTTTCAAGTTAAAAAGATAATAAGCAGCAAAATAGAGGCTTTCATAGGAAAGTATGAAACTCATTGGTAAAAATAAACATGCAGACAAATATAAAGTAATGGTGAATAAATCATTTAATTCTAGTACAAACATTAAACAAAGATATTAAAGGTTACTTGATCTAAAAATATGATAAAATATGCACAATATAAATAGATATGAATTGTAATGACAACAAAGCATGCATTGAGGGAAAAGAAATGCAGAGTTTTTGTTGCAATTGAACTTAGTTGTTATTAGATAACAGTAGACTATTATAACTATAAGGTATTTTATGTAATCCCAAAAGTAACTAAAAAATAATACTTAGGAAGTTACATAAAAGAAAGAGAGAAAAAAAATCAAAGCATATTAATAGAAGAATCAACAAAACAAAGGAAGACAGCAAGGGAGAAAAACAAAAACGTAAGAACTACAAGACTAACAGTAAAAAAACTAGCAATATGACAATGTAAATTTCTTCTATAAATAATTACCTTAAATATAAGTGTATTAAACTCTCCAATCGAGTTGGCTCTTTGGAAAAATAAAGATAAAATGGAGAAATCTCTAGCTAGGCTAAGAAAAAAAAGAGAAAACAAAATCAGAGATTTAAAAGGAGATATTACAACTAACACCATAGAAATTCAACAAATAAGAGACAATATGAACAACCATATGCCAGTAAATAGAAATGCTTTTACACTGTTTATGGGCATGTAAATGAGGTCAACCATTGTGGAAGACAGTGTGGCAATTCCTCAAGGATCTAGAACTAGAAAAACCCACTTGACCCAGCAATCCTATTACTGGGTATATAACCAAAGGAATATAAATCTTTCTACTATAAAGACGTTTGCACGTGTATGATTATTGTGGCACTGTTCACAATAGCAAAGACTGGGAACCAGCCCAAATGCCCATCAATGATAGACTGGATAAAGAAAATGTGGCACATATACACCATGAAATACTATGCAGCCATAATAAAGGATAAGTTCATGTCCTTTGCAGGGACACTGATGAAGCTGGAAACCATCATTCTCAGCAAACTAACAAGAACAGAAAACCAAACACTGCATGTTCTCACTCATAAGTGGGAGTTGAACAATGAGAACGCATGGACACAGGGAGAGGAACATCACACACTGGGGCCTGTCATGGGGTGGGGGGCTAGGGGAGGGATAACGTTAAGAGAAATACCTGATGTAGATAATGGGTTGATGGGTGCAACAAATCACCATGGCAAGTGTATACTTCTGTAACAAAAGTTTACATTCTGCACATGTACCCCAGAAGTTAAAGTATAATTTTTAAAAAACCTAAAGAAAAACTAAACACACACAGACACACACACACACCTCAACACCCCAAACATACCAAAATTCATGGGATGAAGCAAAAGCAGTATTGAAAGGGAAGTTTATGGTAATGAACACCTATATTGAGAAAGAATAAAAAGTTGACGTAACTTATCTTTATACCTCAAAGCACTAGAAAAATGGGTATAAAATAAGCTCAAAGTTAGCAGAAAGAAGAAAATAACAAAGATTAGATCAAAAATAAATGAAGTAACAAATAGAAAAGCAATAAAAAAATCAAAAATCTTAGAGTTGGTGTTTGAAAAGATTTTAAAAATTGACAAACCTTAGCCAGACAAATAAAGAAGATTTAAATAAAGAAAATCAGAAATGAAAGAAGAGACATTACAACTGATAGCATAGAAATACAAAAGATCTTCCTGCTTTATTAGATAGTTAACTACCCCGACCCCAGTTCTAGAAATAAAAGAATGATTATTAATTATAATATATAAAAAAAAGAAATACAAAAGATCGTAAAAGACTACTATGAATAATTGTACTCAAACAAATTAGGTAACCTATAAGAAACCATCAACAAAGTAAACAGACCACCTGCAGAATGGCAGAAATTTTTTGCAAACTATGCATCTGGCAAAGGTCCAATATCTAGCACCTATAAGAACTTAAACAAATTTACAAGAGAAAAACAACTCCATTAAAAAGTGTGCAAAGGACATGAACAGACACTTTAAAAAAAAAAAAAAGACACATGCTACCAACAAACGTGAAAAAAAGCACAATATCACTGATCATCACAGAAATGCAAATCGAAACCATCTGATTTTAATCTGATTTAATTTGGTGTGAGATCATAAATGATAGCCAATGATATAGCTATTATTAAAAAAACAAAAATAAATTTTAAATATGAATAGCTATTATTAAAAGTAAAAAAAAAAAAAGCAGATGCTGGCAAGATGGCAGAGAAAAGGGAACACTTAAACACTGTTGGTAGGACTGTAAATTAGTTCAACCATTGTGGAAAGCAGTATGGGGATTCCTCAAAGAGCTAAAAGCAGACCTACCATTCGATCCAGTAATCCCATTGCTGGGCATATATACCCAGAGTAATATAAAGCATTCTATCGCAAACACACATGCACACAAATGTTTGTTACAGCGCTATTTACAATAGTTCATTTTCAACCTTGTTTTGGATCTTGTTGAGCTTTCTTGCAATTCATTCTTTGAAGTCTGTATCTGTCATTTCTGAGTTTCCATTGTGGTAAGGTTGCATTGCTAAAGAGCTACTATGATCCTTTGGTAGCAACACTACATTCACATTTTTTATGGTGCCACAATTCTTGCTCTAGTTCTTTATTATGAGACACTGGCACTTCTAATTTTTGTGGGCATTTTTTTTTTTTTGAGACTGAGGCTGGAATGCAGTGGTGCAGTCTCAGCTCACTGCAACCTCCACCTCCTGGGTTCAAGGGATTCTCCTGCCTCAGTCTCCTGAGTAACTAGGATTGGAGGTGCCCACCACCACACCGGCCTAATTTTTTGTATTTTCAGTAGAGACAGGGTTTCACCATTTTGGCCAGACTGGTTTCAAACTCCTGACCTCAAGCGATTTACCCACCTCAGCCTCCCAAAGTGCTAGGATTACAGGCATGAGCCACTGCGTCTGGCTAATTTTTGCAATTATTTTTATGTGGGTAGATTTTTTCTTTCTTTCCCTATAATATTATTGCTGCTATTTTATTTCCCTTGCTCTATACCTCACCTCTGCCCAGGTGGGTGTGGCTGTGCAGAATGTTGGTTAGGGTTTTTTGGCTCTGCTTTCATAGCCTTATGCACTTCTGTTAGCAAGTTTTATACCGGGCTGTGTAGCTCAACCTGCATGCCAGCGTATGGCACTTACAGGTAAACCAGCTGCAACCAACATGACTGGGTATATATCTGATCCTTGTTTACTGAGAGAAGCTCTCTGTTGTCTCAAGCAATGGGCTGATCTGTGGAGTACATAGTGGTCTGATATCCCTACTGAGACTTAGGGAATCAAGGCCAAATGGGTGGAAACAGACCAGGCTGGCCTACCCACAGGTAACCTGATGGCAGGCACAAACACTAGTGCCAAAGGTGAATCTAGTAGGAAGCCATCAAGCATTCAGAAGTGTGACTAGGCCGGGCGTGGTAGCTTACGCCTGTAATCCAAACACTTCGGAGGCGAAGGCGGGCGGATCACCTGAGGTTGGGAGTTCAAGACCGGCCTGACCAACATGGTGAAACCCCGTCTGTAAAAAAAAAAAAAAAAAAAAAAAAAAAAGTGTGACTAAGCTTTGAGTTGGGTCATCCTTGGGTTCAAGTTCTCTGCATGGGGAGTAGGCAAGTGGCCTAAACTCCTAATCCAGTAGAGCGGATGTTCTAGATGCCTAGAGATCTGCCTGGGCATGTAGCATACAGGGTTCTGCCATACCACAACCTCTGCACAGGAAGAACCATGGTGAAGCAGAGCATTTTCTGCCCCGTGCCCAGCCAGATTCACCATGGTCTCTGCACAGGTCCGGATAGGTGGTTCAGGGTGCTAATCTATGAGAATGGGTGCACCAAATTTTTAGAAATATGCCTGGGCATGGAGTGGAGAGGGCCCTCTTGCACCAGGATCTCTGAGCAGGGGTTTGAGGTAGCTCAGGCTGCTGAACCAGGCAAGCAGGTGCTCCAAATGCCTGTACATCAGCCTAGTTTTATAGTGCAGAGGATCACACTGCACCATGATCTGTATACCCAGGAAGGATGGGACAACTCAGGCTGCCAAACCAAGCAAGCAGGTGCTCTGAATGCCAGGATCTATCCTGGGCATGACATGAAGAGGGCCCCACTGCACAATGATCTATGCATAAGAAGGGTGGGGTGGACAGGTATTCAAATATCTGTCCTAAAACTAAAATGCCTGCATAGCCATGCTTCCAGTTCACCAAAGAATGAGTGACTTTGTTTGTACTCATATTAAAAAATGGCATTCTGTTCTTTGTCCCAGGCCTGCGGAAATGCCTGCAGCTTTTACTGGTGTGTTTTCCTCTAAGTGTCTCCAAGCTTGTCCCCAAATTACTTCTAGGACTTGGGAGAAAAATAATGTTGTCCCTCAGCCTGGTTTGCCCAGATCCCTGATAGAAAGGGGAGTCACAGAAGAAACCTCTGCCTTTCTTTCGTACTGGGGCATCACTCAATTTATCAGCCAGATGCTGTCACAGGAGCTGTTTCCCTGCATTCTCATCCTCAGGATCTGGAGTGTCTTTCACTATTCCAGTAGATTCTCATTTTACTTCTGGAATTAAAGCTCACAGAATTTATCTCTATGCACTATCTTGTTAATTCCAAATGGCTGAGGCACATTAAGATCCTCTAATCCTCTAATCTAAGATCTTGGAAAAAAAGACAACAAAAATAAACTAAAATCTATTTATTGTTCTTAAAATGCAGAAAAAATGTTTGACAAAATTCAGCACCTTTCATGGTAAAAACTCAACAAACTAAGAATAGAACAAATAAACTTCAACTTACTAAAGGCCATATATGAAAAGAACACATCTAATATCATCCTCACTGCTGAAAAACTGAAAACCATTCCTCTAAAATCAAGAACAAGGCAAGTATACCAACTCTCACAACTTTAATTCAACATAGTACTAAAATTCCTAGTCAGAGCAATGCAAAAAGAAATGAGATGAAAAACATACAAATAAAAAATGAAGAACTAAAAATATCTTCATGCAGGCATGCTCTTACATATAGAAATTTCTAAGAATTGCACTAATAAATTTGTAAGACACAAAATCAACATACAAAAAGACATTGCTTTTCTATTCAGCATCAGGCAAGAAAACTAAGAAAACAATTCCATTTACAATAGTATCAAAAGGAACTAAAAACCCCTACAAACCTTCTTCAGTAGCTCCAACTCTGACAATATCTTTTGCAATCATGTGTAGCTTATGAAAAAGCATTTCAGTGAAGGCCCTTCTTCTCTGAATAGCTTCACTGAATTTCTGATTATTTAACAAGCACTTTTGTACCATGTCATTTTTCTCCTATTATTCCAAGGTAATCTGTATTTACTTAAGAAAGGTCTCGCCGGGCGCGGTGGCTCACGCCTGTGATCCCAGCACTTTGGGAGGCCGAGGCGGGTGGATCACAAGGTCAAGAGATCGAGACCATCCTGGTCAACATGGTGAAACCCCGTTTCTACTAAAAATACAAAAATTAGCTGGGCATGGTGGCACGTGCCTGTAGTCCCAGCTACTCGGGAGGCTGAGAATTGCTTAAACCCAGGAGGCGGAGGTTGTGGTGAGCCAAGATCGCGCCATTGCACTCCAGCCTGGGTAACAAGACCGAAACTCCGTCTCAAAAAAAAAAAAAAAAAGAAAAGAAAGATCTCATGTAAGCAAAATGAATAAATAAAATTTAGGCTGGTCTGTTTTGTGGGAACAGAAAACTTCGGAACTTTATTCGTTAGGAAAGAATTTTCTTTTAAGCATTTTCCTGGACATGTGCCCATTCTGTGTTATTCTTCATCTCTTTTCCTACAATTACTCTACTGTTATAAATAGTGGTACGCAAGTGTGTCTCTTTCAGTAGAATACATCTTGCTCCTCTTACTAAACAAAAATAGAAAGATTTCAACTAAAGGCTGGCCAACACTGAAATACATCACCCTTCCTTGCTGAGTTTTCACTTTATTATTTTTATAAATGAACCCTTGATAGAATACAAAAAGAAAATGTTATGCGTTAATGGCTTTTAATTTCATAAACTTACATTTGTCATAGCTTTCCTATAAATTTCTTCAACCACAAACACTTTTAGTTAGTGAAGCTCACAACCAATCGCTTATTCAGAGTCATTTAATTCTTACGGTACAGTAAGAAATGAGCTCTCCTGGATAGATGATAGTGCACTGTTGGCTCTTTTCTTTCAGTATCGACATTTTTACTCATATATATTTAGCAAAAGAAAGAATAAGTAATACATCACCATGGTAGAAAATACGAAAGTGCAAATCAGCAAAAATAAAAGTAAAATTTCTGTCACTGTTAACTACACAGAAAAAATAACCATTGTTTTCAAGTATCTCCTTCAAGATATATCCATCTATCTAACATTCTTCTTGATTTTTTACTTCATGTTACTTCTTACTTTTATTTAATAAATATGTGTTCAGTAACTACCATGTTTCAGGTCCCCTGCTGGGTGATTGGAATAAATAAGAGTTATGTGACTCTGCCTAGTTATTCCTTTATAGTAATAAACAATGCAAAACAGCATCAAAACAGAGTAATAATGCAATGCAGACTTTCTGAATTTTTAACTTTTGTAGGTAAATAGTAAGTAAATATATTTATGGGATATATGATATATATTAATATAGGTATGCAATGTGTAACAATCAAATCATAAAAAAGAATGTATTCATCCCCTGAAGCATTTATTATTTGTGCTGCAAACAATCCAATTATACTCTTAGTTATTTTGAAATGTACAATTAAATTATTATTGACTATTGTTACCCTGTTGTACTATTAAATACTAGGTTTTATTCATTCTTTCTAACAATATTTTTGTACCCATTAACAATCTTTATTCTCCAACCCCCAGTACCCTTCTCAATCTCTGGTCACCATCCTTCTACTCAATATCTTCATGAATTCAGTTGTTCTGATTTTCAGATCCCACAAATGAGCAAGAGCATGTGATGTTTGTCTTTCTGTGCTTGATTTGTTTCACTTAACATAGTAATCTCCAGTTCATTCTTGTTGTTGGAAACGATAGGATATCATTCTTTTCTATGACTGAATAGTACCTATTCTGTATATGTACCACATTTTCCTTATCCACTTATCTGTTGATGGACACTT
>PVKV010041055.1:0-11759 GCA_004027835.1 Alouatta palliata | reverse complement strand
GGTTCAAGCAATTCTCCTGCCTCAGCCTCCCGAGTAGCTGGGACTACAGGCACGTGCCACCATGCCCGGCTAATTTTTGTATTTTTAGTAGAGACAGGGTTTCACCATGTTGACCAGGATGGTCTCGATCTCTTGACCTCGTGATCCACCCGCCTCGGCCTCCCAAAGTGCTGGGATTACAGGCGTGAGCCACCGCGCCTGGCCTGTTTAAGTTCTTTATAGACGCTGAATATTAGATCTTTGTCAGATGTATAGTTTGCAAATATTTTCTCCTATTCTGTGGATTGTCTGTTTATTCTGTTGATAATTTCTTTTGCTGTGTAGTAGCTCTTAAGTTTAATTAGATCCCATTTGTCAATTTTTGCTTTTGTTGTAATTGCTTTTGACATCTTTGTCATAAAATCTTTGCCTGTTCCTAGGTCCAGAATGGTACTACCTAAGTTGTCTTCCAGGGTTTTTATAGTTTTGGGTTTTACATTTGTCTTTAATCATCTTGAGTTGATTTTTGTATGTGATGTAAGGAAGGGGTCCAGCTTCAGTCTTCTGCATATGGCTAGCCAGTTATCCCAGCACCATTTATTGAATGAGTCTTTTCCCCATTGCTTGTTTTTGTCAGTTTTGTCAAAGATCAGATGGTTGTAGATGTGTGGCTGTATTTCTGAGCTCTCTATTCTATTCCATTAGACTATGTGCCTGTTTTTGTACCTGTACCATGCTGTTCTGGTCACTGTAGCCTTGTAGTTAGTTTGAAGTTGGGTAATGTGATTCTCCCAGCTTGTTCTTTTTGCTTAGGATTGCCTTGGCTATTTGGGCTCTTTTTTTATTCCATATTAATTTTAAAATAATTTTTTTCTCTACGGCCATACTACCCTGAATATGCCCAATCTTGTCTGATCTCGGAAGCTAAGCAGGGTCGGGCCTGATTAGTACTTGGATGGGAGACTGGCTGGAAATACCACATGCCATAGGCTATTAAAAATAAAATAAAATAAAAAATAAAAAAAAGAAAAAGAAAATAATTTTTTTCCAGTTCTGTGAAGAATGTCATTGGTAGTCAGATAGGCATAGCATTGAATCTGTAAATTGCTTTGGGCAGTATAGTCGTTTTAATGATATTGACTCTTCCTATCCATGAACATGGGATGCTTTTCCATTTGTTTGTGGCTTCTCTGATTTCTTTGAACAGTGTTTTGTAATTCTCACTGTAGAGGTCTTTCACCTCCCTGGTTAACTGTATTCCTAGGCATTTTATTTTTTTGGTGGCAGTTGTGAATAGGATTGCCTTTCTGATTTGGCTTTCAGCTTGGTTGTTGTTGCTGTATAGGAATGCTAGTGATTTTTGTACATTGATTTTGTATCCTGCAACTTTGCTGAAGTTGTTTATCAGCTGAAGGAGCTTTTGGGCTGAGACTATGGGGTTTTCTAGATACAGAATCATGTTGTCTGCAAAGAGATAGTTTGACTTCCTGTCTTCCTATTTGGATGCTTTTTATTTATTTATCTTGCCTGACTGCTGTGGCTAGGACTTCCAATACTCTGTTGCATAGAAGTGGTAAGAGAGGGCATCCTTGTCTTGTGCCAGTTTTCAAGAGGAATGCTTTCAGCTTTGCCCATTCAGTATGATGTTGGCTGTGGGTTTGTCATAGACTTCAATACCAAGTTTGTTGAGAGTTTTTTTTGTTTTTTGTTTTTTTTTGACAGAATCTTGCTCTGTCACCCAGGTTGGAGTATAGTGGTGTGATCTTGGCTCACTACAACCGCCGTCTCCTGGGTTCAAGTGATTCTCCTGCCCCAGCCTTCTAAGTAGCTGAGACTACAGGTGCCTACCACCATGCTCAGCTAATTTTTGTATGTTTTGAGTAAAGACGGGGTTTCACAATGTTGGCCAGACTGGTCTTGAACTCTTGACCTTGTGATCTGCCCACCTTGGCCTCCCAAAGTACTGGGATTACAGGTATGTAATCCCAGTGCCCAGACTTGTTGAGAGTTTTTAACGTTATTTCTATATGTGGTTAAGTTAGGTGGAAACACAAACTTTCAAAAGGCAACATTTTATCTATTTGGTGGAGAATTATACTTATGGCTAAAATTGTAATTTTTGAATATACTTACAAATGATACAGTTCTTATTAGCATTTACTACAGGAGAAAAGGCCAATGAAAAAGGACTGCTGCTTTACAGAAACAAAAAATAAGCTGTAGCAACAAGATTCTATCACATTTGTGTAAATGTGAAAAGTACTTCCTTTTTGAATTGACTGATTCTGGAATGCATTATCATATAGCTCCATTTCCTCACCAAATGAAAAGGTTGCTTGCCTTTATCAGAGACCAGAGGCAATTGTAGAGTGAGAAAAAAAATTAGCTTGAAAAATAGAATATGCAAGAATCCCATCTGCAGAATGATCAAATCCAATTTGTGGATATAGCTATACTGCCAAATAGCTTAAACATTAATTTAATAGCTAAGGGCTAGAAAAATTTCCACCAGTGTTCTGGTTTTGCAAAGTTGTGTTCTTGCCACATTTCCTTTGATACTTTCTATTATTACAACAACAATAAAACCTAGAATTTCTATTATGATGAGACAAATAATAAATATCACTATAATCAAGGACGCTTTTCAGTATGATGACACAGGGCCAAGAAAGTGGTTAGAGCTGATAGTGTGGCCCAGTCAATGCAGGGCCAGAATGTTTTATAGAGTTATTTATGAATTTCAGAAATCTAAATTTTCTATAGCATCAATTAAATTTATTCTCTGGTTTAAATTTTCCAACTATAAATATTGGCATATCAACTAAAAGACATGCCTACAGAATTTATCAAACATCTATTGAACAACTACTATTTGTAAATCCCTGTGTTAAATGTTGTGAAAACCCCAAGGATTAACAGAACATAATACTCATTTCAAGATTACAGTACCTAATACAATAACTAATGGGAAGGATAGATAAGTATATAACTAACTGCTGTCTCAGTATCTAGAGGTAACAACTATTAACAAGTTCTTGATTATTCTTTCAGAAATAGTTACTGTAGGCAGGGCATGGTGGCTCATGCTGGTAATCCTAGCACTTTGGGAGGCGGAGGCAGGCAGACTGCTTGAGCTCAGGAGTTTGAGACCAGCAACATGGCAAAACCTCGTTTCTATAAAAATACACAAATTAGCTAGGTACTGTGGCATGTGCCTATAGTCCCAGCTACTCAGAAAGCTGAGGTGGGATGGCTTGAGCCTGAGAGGTAGAGGCTGTAGTGAGCTGAGATCATGCCACTGCTCTCCAGTCTTGGTGACAGAGCCAGATCCTGTCTCAAAAAAAAAAAAAAAAAAAAAAAGTTAACTGTACATATATGTGCTCGTAAAAATATATTATATATATAACATACATATATATATTCAAGCACATATTTATATACATGTACACATTTTGTTTTGTTTTGTTTTGTTTTGTTTTGTTTTGTTTTGTTTTGTCTTTGAGATGGAGTCTTGCTCTGTCGCCCAGGGTGGAGTGTAATGCCATAATCTCAGCTCACTGCAACTCCACCTTCTGAGTTCAAGCAATTCTCCTGCCTCAGCCTCCTGAGTAGCTGGGACTACAGATGTGTGCCACCATGCCTGGCTAAATTTTGTATTTTTAGTAGAGATGGGGTTTCACCATGTTGGCCAGGCTGGTCTCGAACTCCTGACCTCATGTGATCCACCTGGCTCGGCCTCCCAAAGTGCTGAGATTGCAGGCATGAGCCACTGCGCTCAGGTGGTTTTTTTTTTTTGCACAAAAGAAATGTTATAATATCCTACTTTTCTATCCAATATATCTTAGAAAGTTTTGCATATCACCCATGAAGACTTATGTCATTAAAAAAAGAATACATATTATTATACTGTGGTTTAGGTTACCAGCCCTCTATTGATAGAGATTTAGCTTGTTTCTAGTTTTTTTGCTATTACTTCAGTGAGCATCTTTGCTTAAGTATCTTTGTGTACTTAAGGAGTATCTATAGAGTAAGCTTTTAGAAGTGGAATGGGTAAATAAGAGTATTTTCAAGTCCTCTGTAGTATTCCTTCTGCTGGCATGGCCAGGAGGTGGTATAAGTATTTTCCATGATACCCACTGTAGTTGTGTAACCGTTTCTTTGCCTTCTTTCCTTCAGAATTTCCACTATTTTAGAAGCTCATAATGTAGTTGTGCTGTTTTCTCTTGACCTCCTTTCCTGGTCACTTTTATTCCCTGAAGTCTTTAGCTTGGCTTATCTATCCTCCTTTTTCTCTTTCTCTTTTCAAAAATTTCAGTGACTTTAACATCACTGTGGATTACTCATCAACATCCTGGTCTCTTTACCAATCCTCATCTTTTCTTCTATTCACTACAACCACCCAGATCCATGATTATAACCTAAACTTTTTCATTACAAGTATCTGTACCCCCTATGAAACCTTGAATTCAAAATATTTTTCTCCACTAACTACTGCTCAACTTCGAATTTACCTATACTAATACTCTTCTGTAATCATTCTTTGGCCTCATCAAATCTCCAATTCATTCACCAATACTTTTCTCATGATCCAATACTCTCCTCTGGTTTCCATTTCCCCAAATCCTAGTTGGACCCAACTATCTGCCTTTTCCACACTTAATCTGGAGCAGCTCAAAGTTTCCAGAGGAAAACCACACATCTAGGCTCACTGGCTATATTTTAAATTAATGACATGACCACAAAACTCTCTAGGCATTCAACCTTGCCTAGAGCTCCTACTTACATTTCCCTAGGTAACTTGGCATCATATTTGACTGAGAAAAATCAGACATGATGACCCCAGGTTGTCACCATCAAAACTACAAACCTATTGTATCTATACATATTGTTTTCTCTCCTGTTGAAATGAAAGTACCTCTGCGCCTTCACTTCTGCAGCTCTTTCTCTTTTACATTACCTATATCCTCTTCTTTACTGGATACTTCTCACTGGATTATACATATGCTCTAGAATCTCTCTTTCTCTTGAGCCCACAATCTCTTCTAGATACCACTCCATTTCTCTTCCTCCTTTATGCAAAATTTCTTAAAAAGTGTTATATACATTTGCGGTCTTTATTTTATCTTATATCCTGTTAATAACCCCTCTAATTTGGCTTCCAACCTCACTGAAACCAGGAGAGAATATCATCAAAGACCTTCACGTTTCCACATCAGATGGATCCTGCACTTTCTTCACCTTCTTTACCTCTCAGAGGTTGGACACAGTCTATTACTCACTTGTTCTTGATGACACCATGCTTTGCTAGTTTTTCTCCTACCTTTCTGCTTCCCTCTCAGTCTCCACTGCTGGCTCCTTATTGTCTACTCAGTGCTTAGTCCTGGGCTCTCTTCTTTTCTCTTTTCTATGCTTTCTCTTTAAGTTATCTTATCTAGTTCAATAGTTTTAATATGACTAATATTTTTGTTGACTCTCAATATGTGGCATTTCTACTTGTTTCTATTAGGCATCTCCAACTGAACAACAAAACTCTTTATTTCTCCTCAAAGCCTGAGAGTTATTCTTGACTTCTCTCTTACCCTTGTTCCATAAATCTGTGCCATTAAAGAAATCTATTGATTCTGGCTTCTCTCTCAGCCTCCTACCCAAACCACTTCCATTTCTCACCTGGACTACTGCAGTCATCTCAGTAGTCTCTCTGCTTTTATTTTTGCCTTCAATAACCCATTCTCACCACAAATGATCTTTTAAAACACAATTAAGTTCATGTTACTTACATGCTTAACTCTCCAATGGCTTCCTATGACATTATAAAAAAAAATCTCTTTACTAGGGTCTTTGAGGCCTGATGTGATCCAACCCTGCCTATCTTTTCAACCTCTTATTTCCTCCTTATTCACTATGCTTCAGCCAAGCAGGGCTTCCTTCTGTTCCATGAACTTGCCAAAATCTCTCTTTCTTCAAGGCCTTTCCTCTGGTATTTCCCTCTGCTTTGGATGCTTTTCTCCTAATCATCATGTGACTGCTCCTTTTTTTTTTTTTGAGATGGAGTCTCACTGTCACCCAGGCTGGTGTGCAACGGCACAATCTTGGCTCACTGCAACTTCCGCCTCACAGGTTCAAGTGATTCTCCTACCTCAGCCTCCTGAGTAGCTGGGATTACAGGTGCCTGCCACCACACCAGGCTAATTTTTGTATTTTTAGTAGAGATGGGGTTTTGCCATGTTGGCCAGGCTGGTCTCAAACTCCTGACCTCAAGTGATCTGCCCACCTTGGCCTCCCAAAGTGTTGGGATTACAGGCGTGAGCCACTGTGCCTGGTTTGGCTCTTTCCTATGACTCAAAGCTCATCTTAAATATCACCTCTCGGAGAGGTTCTCTCTCCATCTAAAGTAGTCCTCTGCACCCCTACAACTGCTTTGAAGCTCATTACCCTATTTATCTGTTGTATAAAATATATCTGTTGTATAAAAGGCTGGAGCAATTGAATTATTAATTATATGCACACTTAGGTTACAGTGACAAATGGTAACAGATGTTGACAATTGATAAATGAGCATTTTGTCCAAGAATGTAATTTTGGGCTTTGTGTGGGAATGAATTATGCAAATTAGAAAGGTTTTCTGCTGTGTACTGATCACACACAGTATATTCTTCTGGTGGCCTATGGTTTCCCTTTGGCAATGAATAGCTAATTTCTTGTTCAGTAATTCTTTTTTTTTTTCTTTTTGAGATGGAGTTTTGCTCTTTTTGCTCAGGCTGGAGTGCAATGGCGTGATCTCAGCTCAGCGCAACCTCTGCCTCCCAGGTTCAAGCGATTCTCCTGCCTCAGCCTCCTGAGTAGCTGGGATTATAGGCGCGTGCCACCATGCCTGGCTAATTTGGTATTTTTAGTAGAGACAGGGTTGATCCCTATTGGTTAGGCTGGTCTTGAACTCCTGATCTCAGGTGATCTGCCTGCCTCAGCCTACCAAAGTGCTGGGATTACAGGCATGAGCTACCGTACCTGGCTTCTTGTTCAGTAATTCTTATATGAAATTCATAAGCAAATTAATGTTTTCACTTATCATATTAATTAGAAGGCTCGAGAATACAGTTTTTTTTTTAAACCCTCTCAGATAAGTACATAACTTTGGGCTGGTTTTCATTCTTCCCACTCAGCTGACATTTCTGAGTGTTGTGCCAAGTTCCTTAAACATTTTATCTGAATGAGTGTGACTCTCTGAATTTAACACCAAATGTTCTGCCTCTCAACCTCGGATTTTTTAATTTTTTTTTTTTTTTTTTTTTTGAGACAGAGTCTCACTCCGTCACCAGGCGCCAGACTGGAGTGCAGTGGGGTGACCTCGGCTCACATGCAACCTCCGCCTCCCGGGTTCAAGCAATTCTCCTGCCTCAGCCTCCCCAGTAGCTGGGACTACAGGCGTGCGCCACCATGCCCAGCTAATTTTTTTGTATTTTTAGTAGAGACGGGACTTCACCATGTTGGCCAGGATGGTCTCCATCTCGTGACCTCGTGATCCGCCTGTCTCGGCCTCCCAAAGTGCTGGGATTACAGGTGTGAGCCACCGTACCCGGCCAACCTTGGACTTTTAAAAGATGATATTTTTTCTGTTCTTTACCAAATTACAGAAATGTTTTTTTAAAGATAAAGTGAAAAAATATACTTTACCATGTAAAAGAGTCATCTATGTATCTCAAAACATTTCCCATTCAGAATCTCATTATATTTATAAAACACTATACTTTCAAGCCTCTTAGATGTTTATTAACTGAAATAATAGAAGAATTATATCAACAGTAAAATTTTCACATTAATCTATCCAATAGGATTCAAGTACATATGTTAGCCCCTTTAGATAACATGTGTCCAACTAAAAAAATATAAAAATATAAAATTTTTAACTAGGTAGAATTTATGCATACAGTATTTAAAATTTCAGGTTGGCCTAAATAAGTTGTTCTGGACAAGTTTTGTTTTTATTAAAAATTAACTAACCACTGGATTAAGATGACAATTATTGCTTCCTTTAGTTAATAATAAAAAAGAAAGCCTTTTTAAAACCCTTTTCTCCTGTGTAACAAATGGCCTTTATTAATTAGGTCTCTCAGTTTGTGTGCTGGCAACATTTGGCCAAGCCCAGTCCTCACCAAAAATAGTAACAACCTGCTCTGGATGGCAATCAAGCAGCACGCCTATTTTTGGCTTTAATGTTTGAAACACCAAATGCCAGATGCCATCAAACAGAACCTTAAATGGCATAAGTAAACTGGTCTAATACTGAAACACAGAAGATGAGGATTTGAGGATCTCCAAAACACCTGTTTCTTTAGTACAAAAGAAATAAATGTTTCAGACTTAGCAGGGGAATTCATATCTATTGCTGATACATGTAAAACCAAAAGAATCTTAACACTGATAAACAACAGGGGAAGGAGGAGCAGAATGCTATTATCTCAGCTTTAGTCCTTAACATTACTGTAAATTTTCATTTGTTCAGTGTTTCTGACTTTTATTATTAATATCTTTGTTAGCTTACCTGTCTCTGAGTGTGCTGGGGCCTAGATAAGGATACAGGTTTTCCTTAAGCTTTCCTTTGATGAGATGATCCAGGGTTTCATGCAGGAACGGCTGATGCTGTGTATATACATTTTCTACTCCCTAAAACAGAGGGAAAGGTTCTTATGTCATTTTTATGAAACTAGCAATATAAGAATCAATAACATTCATTATCAGAAAAGGACATACACTTAATAGAGAGTTCATGGGACAGATTTAAATAGGAACTGTGAGAAATTTAAAAATTATTTTAATCAGCCAGAAATGTTCTAATCTCATAAAAAATACTCTGTAATTTAGGGCTAGTTATTGTAAAGGAATTTTTTAAAAAAGAATTGCTCACGTCCTTTATTGTGTCTTCACTGCCTCTCACTCTTGTGAAAATGTTGAACAATAGGTAGAGCAAATAAAAGGATCATGTATTAAAAAAAAGAGACTGGAAATACTCAGGGAAACAGAAAAACTTCAGGAAATATAAGAAAGGCTAGCAGATTAGAACTAATTTTTGGGTATTTCAAGAAAACAAGTTAGTATTTGTAATAGATCAAATGTTTGCTTCATTTTTAATTTCCTTCAAAGAGAAACTACCTAACAAATCTTTAATTATAAACAAATGGAGTAAAATATCTGTGACTAACAGAACTGTTTGTCTTTTTCTTCTTGAGTATTTCCTGGAAATATCTTCAGTTATTTCTTGCTCAGCTATTTGGTCCAATGCTGATACAGCTCTAATACAGAAAGCACTAAAAGAAAAAGCTTTCAAGAGGATGTCAGTTTTAATTTCATTTAAGTGACATAGTACTAAATCAGCAGCAATCCTCAAGGTACTCTGAAAATCATATTCATTCACCCTCAGCCTCAGGGGCTTCCACTGTTCTCACGTAGGAGAGCACAGAGACATCTATACCTTCAGTCCTTTGAGGAACTGTTTGGTGATAGCCACAGCATCTTTGGGGCTGAAGAGGTCACTTCCTCTGACTCTTTTACCACCATATTCAACAACTGCAGACACGAGCTATTAAAAAAGAGAAGCAAATTTTGATTGCTTAGGGATCAGGAAGCTCATTTCATAAGAAAATATTTTTATTTTATTAGGGAAACAAAAATGAAAAGACAGAATGAAACATTTCTGTAAATAAAAATAGTATGATTTATCATTTGTTAGAGCTAAGAACATAATAACAGAGTTCATTCCTGTTTGGTGGGCTAATATGGAAACTGATTACCTTTCGATACTTCTCAGAAACACCTTTATTCCTGAGGTCCATCATTAGTCCTGGCAGGCTATTGCTGCTGTGTCGCTCATAATGTAAAGCGTAAAGCATCACCAGGCGGGCAGCATCAAACTCTGTCACTTTGGGGTTCTGCAGAAGCCTTTTTATGTTCTGAAGAAAGATAGAACATATATTTATCTCCCTTTCACTTGAGTGACCTGTTGTACAATGCCTTAGATCTAATAATTATTGAATGGTAGTGATGTATCTGAGTGGATGACTGAGATTACTACTATGACAATTATTAAGTCATATATTTAGCAATGGTCTCAACTATAGAAAATTAAATACCTTTTGTCCAAGGTAAGAATTAAATAAGGAAATATATTTCCATTGTAATTTCTTTAGGACAAAAATCAGTTTAATAATGGATAGTTCCACTTTTCTTTTCCAGTAGCTGAAGTTGTAATTTCCTTGCCGAAAGAAGAAACACTGACTATTTCCACCCCTTCAATCAATATAGCACAACAACACTGACTAGTTAATTTGCAAACACTACTCTTTCTCTTAGTACTAATGATTGACCAGTGAAATGGAGACAAGGTGGTAGAATTTTACACAGACTGGGCTTAATGTCTAAGCATCAGAATACGTTCTCAACGTGGTTGACAGAGATGAGTATGTAACAACACGTAATCTCTAAACTGAGTACTTAATGATTTTAAGAGGTGGGTACCAACAGGAAAGGGAGCCAGGAGAAACCATGTTTACATTTTTGAATCCTCATATTCAGTACCTTCTATATAGTACAGATTTATATTTATTATGCAGTAGAACAAATCATTTGATTCAAGCTAACCAATACTTTTTGAGTTCCCATAAAGCAGTATGTCAGGTACTGTTGCAGGAACACAGATAAATTAAAGACAATTCCTGTCTCCAGTGAGTTCACAGTCAATGGGGTGAGGGAAGATCAAAGTAATATAATTTACTCTGCCATAAACATGTTTCTTGAATGTACTTTAGTTCTGTGAGATTGCTAAATATGGAAATGATATCAGTTTAACACAGAAGGCATATTGGTTCGTAGGTAATTTTTCCAGAATAGATAGGCTTTCTTATGGTTAAAGGGAAGCCTTACTAATACCTTTAGAAAAAAAGATGAAAGTCCTACAGAAGTGTGTTCTGCAAGAAGTATCTGGTTTTATAGCTTCAAGAACTGCTGCATTTTCCACTGTGTTAAGCTCTCTGGGGGAAGGGCAAGTGCAAATAAAAAGGATGCAAATATATTGCACTGTGTAAAAAAGTAAAACAAAACAAAATAACAAACACCGATTGAGAAGAAAGCTATCTCCATATGGTATTTTTAATTTTGAAAAAGTAGTCTTTACGAGAAGTGAATACTTTCAAGACCTTATAACTTGAAGAAAACATGAGCCTCAGGAAAAAGGCTGCAGAGGATGGACTGGCTCTATTTCTAGGTGCAAATGCTGGTCTCTACCATGCTAGTATTTTTATTATAATTGTTTCTATTTTTATTAGGGCTTTGATAAAATTATGCAAATTTTTAATTTCTTTTTATAGTTATATAGATTTTAAGTGGTCTGCTTATATTCTCATAATCCTTTTTTTAGTGCATGTTTTTATAGAATGTGAGGTTTTTCAGGAACGAATATGTGGTGTAACAGAGACATATGTACACAAAAAAACAAAAGAAAGCAAAAAGCAAAAGCTGGAAATCAGTGCAATAGAGGAAGGGGAGAGGAAGGGGAAGAGAAAGTACACCTGGTTGTTGAAAAATTAGGGAAGACTTCATAAAGGCCTTGACATTTGCCAGAGGTCCTGAAGAATCAATAAGTATCGGAACCAGTGTGAGAGACTGAAAGCAGTGGCACTATCAAAATAAAAATGGAAATCAGATGACGAGATCAGGCCGAAATGCGGGCAAGAGCCTCGGAGGCACTGAATTCTGAGGATGTGACTATCAACGAGATGATTACAACTTAC
>PVKV010041054.1:0-11759 GCA_004027835.1 Alouatta palliata | reverse complement strand
CACTCATAGGCGGGTGTTGAACAATGAGAACACATGGACACAGGGAGGGGAGCATCACACACTGGGGTCTGTCGGGGGGAAATAGGGGAGGGACAGTGCCGGGTGGAGAGGTGGAGAGAGAGAGCCTGGGGAGAAATGCCAGATATAGGTGATGGGGAGGAATGCAGGAAATCACACTGCCATGTGTGTACTTATGCAACAATCTTGCATGTTCTTCACATGTACCCCAAACCTAAAATGCAATTAAAAAAAAAGAAAAATAAATAAATATGAGTACTTTTTTGGGGTAAATGAGAAGAGAGACAATCTGCAGAGGTAGCATTTAGAAATCAGGCTTGTTGTGGTTGGAAGATGCAGCTATAAAGAAGCGCTCAGTGAGACCGCAGTTGCCTTTTCTTTGAACTGATGACTCTGAGACGTATTAATGATAGAGCCCCACCCCAACTAATGGAAGAAGCAGAAGACTTAATGTAATTTTTATTACCTTTATGTAATGATAGTGTCAGAAAAGCAATGGGGCTGCCTCCACCATTCGTGTGGGTTCTGAGTGGAGAGTGCCCTCCATGTGAGCTGGGTACTTTTCAGAATTGACTCAGGCTGCTTGACCTCCCTGGGAATATTACATCCTACATGGAATGCCCACTTTTAGGATTCTGTAGACCAAGAATTGTTTCCTTTAATTTTTTTATAAATAAGCTGAAATATTGACTGGAGGTTATTAACACACATTCTACATATTGACTTAAGGTAGACCCAGTCAATAGATGTTAAGCATTTATCCAAGATCCTGTTGCTATATAATGTGAAGAAATTACTGAGCCAGCAAGAGAAGGAAGTTTTGTTTTGTTTTTTAGATACGGGGTCTCACACGGTCATCCAAGCTAAAGTGCAGTGGTTCAGTCTTGGCTCACTATAACCTCCTCTTCTACCTCCTGGGATCAAGTGATTCTTCTGCCTCAACCACCCAAGTAGCTGGAATAATGGGCGTGTGTCACCACACAGGGCTAATTTTTGTATTCTTAGTAGAGATGGGGTTTCATCGTGTTGGCCAGGCCAGTCTTGAACTCCTGAGCTCAAGTGATCTGACCACTTCAGACTCCCAAAGTGCTGGGGTTACAGGCATAAGCCATGTGCCACCCTTTTTTTCATTCATAAATTATTTTCCAGTGTTTCATATTAAACACCAAGACTTGATTAAGTTGCAGTCTCTTTTACAACTCCAGTTGGTAATGAAAATATGTCTCGTTATTTTGTAGAAGACCCTGAGGTAACTGTCCTCCTTTCCTGGTGGCGGGAGCTTATGTGATAGAGTCCTGCTAGAACTCATTTATCAGTGAGAAACATTTTCTAAGCCTTGTGAGCGTTTATGTGTTTTATGTGGGAGCTTTCTTCTTTGTATATACAAGATCCAGCTAGATAAAGGAATTTTTCACTTTGACTTTATCAAGATCCACATAGCTATCTGCGTTTTAGACACGTAATTTAACCTTGGCAGTTTCCATTTATCCCAGACACCTCATGACCAAAAGCGCCAGTCAAAATGTGATGTGAGAAAGGAGGCTTTTGTGGATTAAAAAAAAAACAAGTATTCTTTAATACATGCCTTAAGTGTTATGGGAAATTCTTTTCATGAAAAGGACGTATTTTTCTCCTTTAGCATTTATTGTGTTAGAAAGAAAATCCTTATGTGCAAGTTCAGGTGCCTCAGAAGATTCATTTAATACATGTAAATATATATTTAATATTCTATAATATATGTTTAATATAATTTATATTTATATATGTCATATATTAATACATATATTTAATATAAAAGGAATCTTATACTCTAATACATATATTCTGAAAACGGAAGTCAGATGCTACAGTTTTTCCCTTTATAGACCCCAGGCAGACTGATTTTTTGAGGCATGCAAGAGTTTTTAGGCACTTAATAGGTTACTTAGTCTTCAGTAGGAAAAACGTTTCTGAAGTTCTACTTTGGAGGAAATACATTTCATGTGAAAATGCTAATGAACAGATTAAAGTTTAACCTATCTATACTGCTTGCACATAGAAATGAAGAGGGGGGGAAAAGGTTTAAGTATATTGTCAGAGCTGCTGTAAATAAACCATTTTTCTAGTGCTCGCCTTGGGATTTTTTTTCTAATGCACTAAAAAGTTTTAATGCAATTATGCTGGTTTCCAGTTGATGAAAATCCTATTATAAATCACTCATATATGTCTTCATTTTAGAGCTAAAACAGATGTCTTCCTTTCCTTTCATTTCCCCAGTGTGGTAGGCTTCAGCACACACACATGCATGCACACACACACTGTCTGGTAGTTCAGATAGGGTTGCAGTTAATCTGTTTACATCATGTCTGTTTGGAATAGAACCTTTAAAACTTTGCAGAGGTAGAAGATGAAGGCTGAAAAGCCCTAGAGTATAAATGAAATATTTGAAGCATTCGTGGTGTTTTGAAAACCATCCCAGCATTAAGCTTGGTATAAGGAACCCGTATCATGGGTGGTTTTCTGTCTCTAATGGCTGATGAAGCAGCCAAGAGCCCTCTCTCTTATGGCTCCATGAAATTTTAATGAAAATCAAGTAATGCCTTCATAGCAAGGTTTCTCAACCTTGGCGCTATTGACATTTTGGGACAGGCTTACGTTGGGGTAGGCGGGATGGCGGGGCTGCCCTGTGTACCACAGAATGTTTAGCAGCATTCCTGGACCCTGCTAGCAGATGCCGGTAGCATCCCTCCACTTGTGAGACCCCAAAATGCCTTCAGATGTTGCCAGATGTCTCCTAAGAGGAAAAAACAGTCCTAATTTTGAACCACTGGTTTAGAAAAACCGGCAAGGTGATTTCTAGTATAAGCTCCAGTTTGATTGTTTTGAGCTGTTTTATTTTACTGGCACAGAGTCAGAGTCTCAGTTTTGCCTTAATAAAATGCAGGTGGCGTCTACAGAATAACGAAAGTGCCACATTCTTTCTTTAGTGCTGCTCATAGGCTGCTGCTGTTGGGTAATTCTTAGAAAATAATGTTCTTTGTTTCCCATTTGTTTTCAGGTGACAATCGTGGAAAAGGCAGACAGCTCCAGTGTGCTCCCCAGTCCCTTATCCATCAGCACCCGAAACAGGATGACCTTCCTATTTGCCAACTTGAAAGATAGAGACTTTCTAGTGCAGAGGATCTCAGATTTTCTGCAACAAACGACTTCCAAAATATATTCTGACAAGGAGTTTGCAGGAAGCTACAACAGTTCAGATGACGAGGTCTGTGGAAGACACCTGAAAGTGTTTCTGGTTTATCCTGTTCCTGTGCCCAAGTGTATTTATTTCCTTGCCCATTTTGTTCGATCTTTAAGCTTTGCATCTGATGCCCAGAGCAATATCTCATTTAAATCTCAAGGACTTTGTATTTGGGGTCATAGATTTAGAAGGAACCTTATAGATCACCTGGAATAACACTTTTATTTTATAGTTGAAAAAATTCTTAAGGAATCTGTTCTAGTTACATAGCAAGTGACTCAGGTCCATATAGTGACATTGTCGAGAATGGTACGGAAGTCATTAAATAGTCTCCAACCTGAAATACAACATGATTATGATGATTTCATTATGATAAAATACATACTGGGTCCCTGTGAACTTCTTTCCTGGACCAACATTCAGGTAAACTGGAGCCCTGAAAAGATAGGTAACTAGCTGAATAGTTAGAAGAGGTTACTGGCATATGAAACATGTTTTGAAAGTGGTAAGCTCATACATAACATCCCTGTCCCCATTCACCTGCTCCAAGCTTATGTGGGCATTTTTGAGGCACCAGAAACTCAATGGGGCAATGAGGCAGCCATAGCTGCTGATTCAACCATGACATGCTTTGCCTACATGCAAATCAGAGAGACAGATGGCCAAGCATTTTGCTGCAAATATGCATCTAAAACATGAAGATTCAGAAACTTGTGAGCATTGAAGTGCTGCGGCCTGGGACCCAGCCACCTGTCTAATCCCTGACAAAATAATGGATTGCTGCTTTTCTCCTGTTTCTTCACATAGCAAGAAACGTCGTGGGAAAAAATGATGTAGCTTTTGATAACCATACAGAAGACACTGAAGAAGTAGCTTCTTATTGCTCACGTCTTCCCAATTTCTTGTTCCTCTCTGCATTGACAGGTGTATTCTCGACCCAGCAGCCTCGTCTCCTCCAGCCCCCAGAGAAGCACGAGCTCTGATGCTGATGGAGAGCGCCAGTTTAACCTAAATGGCAACAGTGTCCCCACAGCCACGCAAACCCTGATGACCATGTATCGGCGGCGGTCCCCCGAGGAGTTCAACCCGAAATTGGTGGGTGCCTCTCACTTTTCCCTGAAACGCTGTAGATTTGAACAATGCCATTAAAAATATTCATTTTTACCATAAATTCACACATGCCTATGTAAATGGAGATTTTTCTTTTCCTTTTCTTTCTTTTTTTTTTTCTTTGAGACAGAGTTTTGCTCTTGTTGCCCAGGCTGGAGTTCAATGGCATGATCTTGGCTCACCACAACCTCTACCTCCCAGATTCAAGCAGTTCTCCTACCTTAGCCTCCCAAGTAGCTGGGATTACAGGCATGCGCCACCACGCCTGGCTAATTTTGTATTTGTAGTAGAGACAGGGTTTCTCCATGTTGGTCAGGCTGGTCTCAAACTCCTGACCTCAGGTGATTCAGCCTCCCAGAGTGCTAGGATTACAGGAGTGAGCCACTGCGCTTGGCCGTAAATGGAGATTTTTCTTTAAGTTCAACAGATTTTTGTCTAAATATGTCATAACTTTCACAGTGGCTTCATGGAAGGAGATGAGTTATAGAGCGTACATGTCACTTCTTTTGCTCTTGTTTGTTTTTAATTCATGCTTAAGTTAAACCAACAAATAGATACATGATTTCTCAGCCCATATTTAAACATCATTAACTTACTTTCACTTGGGGGTATAAACATAAAACCATAAATATAATCTCAGGTAAGTAGGATTCTGACAATGGGCCCAAAAGCTTCATGGCAGAGCTGCAGGCCATGATAGATGTGTAAAACTGGAGAAGAACTCCAGAAAATCTGAGTTCCTTTTTCTCATGAGTTCTTCTGGAAGTTGTCACTCCATTCAGCAGGGAACATGTTGTGACCTTCATCACTCTTCTCTTCACCATCCCCACGGTACTTTGGATGTAGTAATGTTTCATTATCCCTTTCAGGCCAAAGAATTTCTGAAAGAGCAAGCCTGGAAGATTCACTTTGCTGAGTACGGGCAAGGAATCTGCATGTACCGCACAGAGAAAACGCGGGAGCTGGTGTTAAAGGGCATCCCCGAGAGCATGCGCGGGGAGCTCTGGCTGCTGCTATCAGGTAAGGCCGCCCTGGGCTGGGAGCGCTGGCGTCGGTCAGAGTCTGTGGGACTCCATGCCAGGGCCTCCCCGTGCCTTCAGTCATGCCTCAGGGTTCTTCAGTAAGGCTAACCTGAAGTAAAAGAGCAGAATACTTTGTGACGTGGGGAGTTCTTTTTTCCTTTCCCAGCTCCATCAGCTTCATTGAGAATGTTTAAGTGTGGCACATCCTCAGAACAGTCATCAGGTAGGGAAGTGGGAGGAAAGAAATGAGAGGAATAAGAAGGCCAGGGTCTTTTGTCTTTGCCACCTCCTGAAGTCTTTGGTCATCACTGGAGCCATAAAGGTGAGGCCAGAGTCTGTACTGGAAATAAAAGCCTCCTCAGATCATACGTTGTAGGGAGGAGGAGGGGACATGTCCATGGACCAGTGGTGAAGAACCATCCATCTTTACTGGTCCCTAGACCTGGCTCTTATGCCTGTCGATCAGTCTGTCACATCAGACCTTTGAGCCCTGCTACAGAAACCAGAGATCCTTCAGGCTAAGCCCGCACTGCTTCCTCTCATCTGAAAGCACTGAGTGTATCCCTGGGATCTTTAATATCTCAGACATCAGAGCACTCCTTGGGTTTCACCAGCTTTATTTTCACATGTAAATCAGTTGCTCTATCTGGTTTGAAGCCTGAAATATAATCATTCTAAGTAGGCTTATGTGAATATTTTTATTTGAACCTAAGACGGTCTGACACAAATGCTGTTATTAAAATCTTTTAGAGGACTGGGCGCAGTGGCTCACACCTGTAATCCCAGAACTTTGGGAGGCTGAGGCGGGCAGATCATGAGGTCAAGAGATCGAGACCATCCTGGCCAACATGGTGAAACCCCATCTTTACTAAAAATATTTTTTAAAAAATTAGCTGGGTGTGGTAGCAAATGCCTGTAGTCCCAGCTACTCAGGAGGCTGAGGCAGGAGAATAGCTTGAATCCGGGAGGTGGAGGTTGCAGTGAGCCAAGATCATGCCACTACACTCCAGCCTGGTAACAGAGTGAGACTTCACCTTAAAAAAAAAAAAAAAAAGAAGGCTTTTTTGGTCCAGGCATGGTGGCTCACGCTATATAATCTTAGCACTTTGGGAGGCTGAGGCAGGTGGATCATGGGGTCAGGAGATCGAGACCATCCTGGCCAATATGGTGAAACCCCATCTCTACTAAAAATACAAAAATTAGTTGGGTGTGTTGGCGCACAGCTGTAGTCCCTGCTACTCAGGAGGCTAAGGCAGGAGAATTGCTTGAACCCGGGAGGTCGAGGTTGCAGTGAGCCATGATTGCACCACTGCATTCCAGCCTGGTGACAGACTGAGACTCCATCTAAAAAAAGAAAAAAACTTTTATTCTTAAAAAATGATATAAAAATTAATAATTACCAGACTCACAGGAAAGCCTTTAAAAAACCTATAGCTCATTGTAAAAGTAGATGTAAATACCCATAATGAGAGGTACAAATGTCTCAGAAATAGGGGCATATAATCCTGAAAAATAATTGGTTTTGTTTCATGTCTGTTCTATATTTATTTAATACATGTCTTATTTTTCATTTTTCCTTCCTTCATTTATTTTTCTCTTTTTGTAGAGATAGGGACCTTGCTATGTTGCTCAGGCTGGTCTCAAACTTCTAGGCTCAAGAAATCCTCCTGCCTCAGCCTCCCAAAGTGCTGGGATGACAGTCATGCCACAGTGCCTGCCCTCATTTTCTCTAAGTAGACCAGCCATAGCTCCTTATTTAGAAACCAAAATTTGAGTCAACTCCTCTCTAATTACAAATCAAACCCAAGAAGATCGTTGCCATCCAGTCTTCTCTTGTCTTCCCTGTATTTGGTGAACTAGTCACCTTGACAACCAGATTCAGATCACTGACAGAGTAAACAAAGTTCCGTTTTCATCCTCCTTGTTCAAATTATTTATAGCTACATTTTAGATGAAAATGAAACTCAAGACGAGTACTGGGAAACTAGTGTGTACAACGACAGTGCACAGCCCTATCTCAGAGATAACGTTGAGCGTTAGACCCAGTGTTTCCTTTAATGGCAGATGAGCCATGTGAGACCAGAGGGTGGTCTCCACACAGCCCTCTGTTGGGGCGATAACTTAGCCCGTATTTCCACATCCAGGAATGGGGTTCACATCGAGGAATGTGAGCCCGTATTTCTACATCCAGGAATGGCCAGAGCCCTACTTGGGTCTCACCTGCTTCCTGTGACCCTAATGGCGACAGCATCATGACCTGAACTCTGTACCAATGGGAGTGAAATGCAGGTCAGATGACAAGAAATCACAATACATCTCCCAGAACAACAGAGCAAAAGCCAGCAATACATCGCTGTCAGGGGGTTGGCTTTCCCAGGGCAAGTGTGGGTGGTGAGGCCAGCTCTCTCAGTGACCAACAGAGACAAGGACGGCCAGTCCAGGGATCTTGGGGGTCGAATTTCTGAATTATGAAATGTGCATGTTTACCCTGTCAATATAAATATATCATTTATATATTTTTGTGATATCTTTATTGAGATATAATTCACAACTTACCAGGTAAGATATACAATTCAGTGGTTTTCATTTTAGTGCATTCACAGAATTGTGCAATGATTACAACTATATAATATTATATCGTCCCCCCAAAGTACAAGGTATTTTGGGGGGATGATATATAATAATATATCATCCCTCCAAAATATTATAAAATATTATAAAATATAATATTTTGGGGGGATGATGATCATTTGTCATCATCCCCCCAAAATACCTCGTACCTTTTATCCATTTGGAAAACAGATATAAACTATTTGGAAGTACAGGCTGGTGGTTCCATTCCCCTCCAGCCCCCTCCCAGCCCTAGGCAACTACCAAACTACTTTCTGCTGCTAGACAGTTAGTATAAATGGAATCAGATAATATGTAGTTTTTTGTGACTGATTTCTTTCACATAACAACATAATGTGTTCAAGGTTCAACCATGTCATAGCATGTATCACCATTTCATTCCCTTATACAGCCAGATATTATATCATTGTATGGATATGCTACACTTTGTTCATTTGTTTTTCAGTTGATAAACGTTTAGGTTCTTTCTACTTTTTTGGTTCCTATGAATAATGCTGCTATGAATGTTCATTTACATGTTTTTGTGTGGGCTGGGCACAGTGGCTCACGCCTGTAATCCCAGCACTTTGGGAGGCCAAGGTGGGAGGATCACTTGAGCCCAGGAGTTTGAGATCAACCTGGCAACATAGTGAGAGCCCTTCTCTACAATTTTTTTTTTTTTTTTAACTAGCTGGATGTGGTGGCATGCACATGTAGTCCCAGCTACTCAGAAGGCTGAGATGGGAGGATCACTTGAGCCTGGGAGGTTGAGGCTACAGTGAACCGTGATCAGACCTCTGTACCCCAGCTTGGGTGACTGAGCAAGACTCTCTCTCAAAACATAAAGTAAAAATTTTAAATTTAGAAAATTAGAAAGTTAATTTTTTAAATACAGGTTTTTATATGGATACCTACTTTTATTTCTCTTGAATGTATGAATGAAATGGAATTTCTGGTTCATGTGGTAACTCTGTTTAACCTTTTAAAGGTTGAACATGAATTTTGATTTGTATTCTCCTGAAGGATAATGATGTTGAGCATTTTTCATGCACTTACTGACCACTTGTATATTTTCTTTGTAGAAATATGCATTCAGATCCTTTGCCTGCTTTTAATTGGGTTATCTTTTAATCATTGAGTTGTAAAAGTTTTTAAACATATTTGAGATACAAGTTCATCATCAGAATTTTTTTAAATGCTCCCATTCTGTGCATTGTCTTTTCACTGTCTTGATGGTATCCTTTGAAACACAACATTTTTTAATTGTAATGAAATGCAGTTTGTCTATTTTTTTCTTTGTCACTCTGCTCTCATGAAGATTTACACCTATGCTTTCTTCTAAGAGTTTATGGTTTTAGCTCTTATATTTAGGTCATTGATTCATTCCGAGTTAATTTTTTATGTAGTGTGAGACAGAGGTGTTGGTCTAATTCATTCTTTTCCATATAGATATCCAGTTGTCCCTGCACCATTTGTTGGAGATACTATTCTTTCCCTCATTGAATTGTCTTAGCACCCTTGTTAAAAATTAATAGACCTTAAACATTAGGATTTACTTCTGGACTCTTAAATCTAGTCCACTGATCTTTACGTCTGTCTTTACGCCAGTACTACACTGTCTTGCTTGCTGCAGCTCTGCAGTAAGTTTTAAAAATGGGAAGTGTGAGCCCTCCAATTTTCTTGTTCTTTTTTGAGCCTCTTGAATTTCCATATGAATTTTAGGACCAGCTAGCCAATTTTTGAAAAAAGGACAGCTGGGATTTTTGATAGGCATTGTGTTGAATCTGTAGATCAATTTGGGAGTTTTTCTATCTTAACAACATTAAGTCTTCCGACATGTAAACACAGGATGTCTTTTATTTAGGTCTTTGTCAATTTCTTTCAGCAATATTTTGTAGTTTGCAGTGTGCAAGTCTTATATTTGTTTTGTTATATCTATTCCTAAATATTCTTTTTGATGCTATAGTAAAGGGAATTATTTTCTTACTTTTATTTTTAGATTGTTCATTGCTAGCCTGTAGATTCACAATTGATATTTGTATATTGATCTTGTATCCTGCAGCCTTCATGAACTTATTAATTTTTTCCTGCATTGTTGAGGTATAATTGACAAGTAAAAATTATGTATATTTAAGGTGTATAATTTGATTTGATATACATTGTGAAATGATTAATAGAGCTAATTAATATATCTATTACCTCACATAGTTACCTTGTTTTTTTTTTTCTTTTTTTGGTGGGGAGAGTTGGTGAGAGAACACTTAAGATCTACCCTCTTAGTGAATTTCAGGTGCATAATACAGTATTACATTAAGTCTTCAGAACATTTTTATCACTTATAACTGAAGCTCTATACCCTTTGACCAATATCTCTCCATTTTCCTCCTTCCTTAGCTCCTGGCAATCACCATTCTACTCTCTGTTTCTGTGAGTTTGACTGTATTAGATTCCACATATAACTGAGAACATTTATTTGTCTTTCTGTGCCTGGCTTATTTCACTTAGCTTAATGTCCTCCTGGTTCAACCATGTTATCAAAAATGACAGACTTTCCTTCTTACAGGCTGAATATAGTATTCCATTTTGTATATATGCTCCATTTTCTTTATCCATTCATCTCTTAATGGGCATTTAGATTGTTTCTATATCTTGGCTATTGTGAAAAATGCTTCAATAAGCATGGGAATGCAGATATTTCTTCAGGATGCCGATTTACTTCTTTTAGATATATACTTAGAATGGGATTACTGGATCATAAGGCAGCTCTGTTTTCAGTTTTTTAGGGACTCTCTGTACTGTTTTCCATAATGGCTCTAGCAATTTCCATTCCCACCAACAGTGTACACGGGTTCCCTTTTCTCCACATCCTTGCTGACACTTGTTAGCTTTTGTCTTTTTGATAATAGCCATTCTGACAGGTATGAGGTGGTATTTCGTTGTAGTTTTGATTTGCATTTCCCTGATGATGAGTGATGTTGAGCACCTTTCAATATACCTGTTGGTGATTTGTATGCCTTCTTTTGAGAATTATCTATTCATTTCCTTTGCCCATTTTAAAATGAGCATGTTTGGTTTTGGCTATTGAGCTCTGTGAGTTCCTCACATATTTTGTATGTTGACGCCTTATCAGACATGTGGTCTGCAGATTTCTTCCATAAAGTTGCCTTTGGATGGCTTCCTTTGCTGCGCAGAGCTCTTCAGTTTGACACCATCCCGCTTGCCTGTTTTTTTGCTCTTGCTGCCTGTGCTATTAGTGTCATATCCAAAAAAATTGCCGTATCAGTGTCGAAGCATTTTCTTTCTATATTTTTCTTCTACTAGTTTTATGTTTTCAGGATCTGTGTTAAGACTTTAATCCATTTTGCATTAATTTTGATACATGATATAAAAAAGGGGTTCATTTTCATTCTTCTGTATGTGACTATTCAGTCTCCCAACAGCAATATAATTAAAAATTAGAATGAGAGGTAGATACTTGCATATAGGGTTTTTCTGTCTTGAAGAATCCTAAACTGTAAGTATCTCAAATGGGTGATTCTCAGTATAACTCTTCATCCCCATACCCGCCACCTGAGGAACTTCCATCATTAATGACTCAGCACTACTAGAGATACTCTGACCATCCCCATACCCACCACCTGAGGAACTTCCATCATTAATGACTCAGCACTACTAGAGATACTCTGACCATCCCCATACCCACCACCTGAGGAACTTCCGTCATTAATGACTCAGCACTGCTAGAGATACTCTGACCATCCCCATACCCACCACCTGAG
>PVKV010041052.1:0-11761 GCA_004027835.1 Alouatta palliata | reverse complement strand
AAAATTAATAATCAGACAAAAATAAAAAAAAGAGTCAAAAGAAATAAGTAAAGTCTCCAAGAAATATGGGATCATCTAAAATGGCCAAACCTAAGAATAATTGATGTTTCTGAGCGAGAAGACAGCAAACAATTTGGAAAATTTATTTGAAGGAGTAATTGAAGAAAACGTCTCTGGCCTTGCTAGAGAGTTAGACATCCAAATAAAAGAAGCTCAAAAACTTCCAGGGAGAGTCATCACAAAAAGGACTTCACCAAGGAATATATAATCATCAGGCTATCTAAAGTCAACATGACAGAATTCTGAGAGCAGTAAGACAAATGCACTAGGTAACCTATAAAGGAAAACCTATCAGACCAACTGCAGGCTTCTCACTGGAAACTTCAGAATCCAGAAGGGATTGGGGTCCTACCTTTAGCCTCCTAAAATAGTAACTGTCAACTAAGAATTTTGCATCCAGCAAAACTGAATTTCATAAATGAATAAAGTCATTTTCAGACAAACAACTACTGATGCAATGTGTCACTACCAGATCACCCCTACAAGAAATGCTAAAAGTTCTAAATCCTGAAACAGAATATTGATATGTACCAGAAGAGAACCTCTTGAAAGCATAAAACACACAGGGCTGATAAAACAACAACAAAATGACAAAACAAGTATCTAGATAACAATTAACATGATGACTTGAAGAGTACCTCACAACTCAATATTAACATTGAATGTAAATGGCCTAAATGCTTGACTTAAAAGATACAGATTGACAGAATGGATTTTTAAAAAATCACAAACCAAATATTTGCAGTCTTCAAGAGACTCACCTAACATGTAACGATTCATAAAAACTCAAGATAAAGGAGTAGAAAAATATATTCCATGCAAATAGAAACCAAAAGTGAGCAGCAGTAGCTATTCTTTTTTTGTGTTTTGTATTTTTGAGCCAGAGTTTCACTCTTGTTGCCCAGGTTGGAGTGCAATGGTGCGATCTCAGCTCACTGCAACTTCCAGCTCCTGGGTTCAAGCGATTATCCTGCATTAGCCTCCCAAGTAGGTGGGATTATAGGCATGTGCCACCATACCGGGCTAATTTTGTATTTTTATTAGAGACAGGGTTTCACCATTTGGCCAGGCTGGTCTGGAACTCCTGACCTCAGGTGATCTGCCCACCTTGGCCTCCCAAAGTGCTGGGATTACAGGCGTGAGCTGCTGTGCCCAGCCAGTAGTGGCGATTCTTATATCAGACAAGACAGAGTTTAAAACAACAAAAGTAAAAAATTAAAAAATGTTCAAAAGACAAAGAAGATCCTTATATATAATAAAAGGATCAATTCCACAAGATTTTGCAATCCTAAATTTACATGCACGCAACACTGGAACTCCCAGATTCATAAAACATTTACTACTAAACCTAAAAACTAAAATAGCAATACAAGATTAGTAGGAGACTTCAACCACTCCACTGACAGCACTAGACAGATCAAGACAGAAAGTCAACGAAGAAACAATGGACTTAGCCAGGTGTGGTGGCTCATGCCTGCAATCCCAGCATTTTGGGAGACCGAGGCAGCTGGATCACAAAGTCAGGAGTTCAAGACCAGACTGACCAACATGGTGAAACCCTGTCTCTACTTAAAATATAAAAATTAGCTGGGCATGGTGGTGCACACCTGCAGTCCCAGCTACTTGAAAGACTGAGGCAGGAGAAGCACTTGAATCTGGGAGGCAGATGTTGCAGTCAGCCAAGATCACGCCACTGTGATCAAGCCAGCCTAGGTGATAGAGTGAGACTCTATCACAAAAAGAAAGAAAAGAAAAGAAAGAAAAGAAAAGAAAAGAAAAGAAAAGAAAAGAAAAGAAAAGAAAAGAAAAGAAAAGAGAAAGGAAAAGAAAAGAAAAGAAAAGAAAAGAAAAGAAAAGAAAAGAAAAGAAAAGAAAAAGAAACAATGGACTTAAACTATACTCTAGAATAAATGGACCTAACAGATACTTACAGAAACTGCCCAAGAACTACACAATACATATTCTTCTCTTCAGCACATGAAACATTCTCCAAGATAGACCATATGAGAGACCACAAAACAAGTCTCAATAAATTTACAAATATCAAAATCGTATCAAGTATCTTCTAAGACCACAGTGGAATAAAACTAGAAATAAACTACAAAAGGAACCCTCAAAACTATACAAATATATAGAAATTAAACAATCTGCTCCTGAATGATTTTGGGGTTAACAATGAAATCAAGATGGAAATTTTAGGCTGGGTGTAGTGGCTCATGCCTGTAATCCCACCACTTTGGGAGGCCAAGGTAGTTAGATCACCTGAAATCAGGAGTTTGAGACCAGCCTGGCCAACATGGCAAAACCCCATCTGTACTAAAAATACAAAAATTAGCCAGGTATGGTGGCACATGGCTGTATGTAGTTCCACCTACTCAGGAGGCAGAGGCAGGTGAATCACTTGAACCTGGAAGGCAGAGGTTGCAGTGAACCAAGATCATGCCACTGCATTCCAGCCTGGGCAACAGAACAAGATTCTGTCTCAACAAAGAAAAAAATAATGAAAATTCAAAAATTCCTTGAAATGAAGGATAATAGTGACACAAGTTATTACCTCTGGGATAGGACCAAAGCAGTGCCAAAGGAAAGTTTGTAGCACTAAATGCCTACATCAAACATTCTGAAAGATCACAAATTGACAACCTAACATCATACCTCAAGGAACTAGAGAAACAATAACAAGCTAAACCCAAATCTGGCAAAAGAAAGGAAGTAACAAAGATCTGAATAGAACCAAATAAAAATTAAATTCAAAAAATACAAAAGATCAATGAAACAAAAAAGTGGGTTCTTTGAAAAGATAAACAAAATTGATAGACCATTAGCCAGATTAACCAAGAAAAGAAGATTCAAATAAACTCAATTAGAAATGAAACTGGAGACACTACAATGAACACGATAGCAATAGAAAAAAATCATCCAAAATTACTGTGAACACTTCTCTGCAGATAAACAGAAAAGCTAGACAAAATGGATAAATTCCTGGAAACATACAACCCTCCTAGATTAAATCAGGAAGAAATAGAAACCCTGAACCAACTAAGAAGAAGCAGTGAGACTGAATCAGTAATTTCAAAAAAGATTGCCAACAAAAAAAGCCCAGGGCCAGATAGATTCATGCATGAATTCTATCAGGCATTCAAAGAACTGGTGCCAATCCTATTCAAACTATACCAAATGACTAAGAAAGAGGAAATCCTCTCTAACTCATTCTATGAAACCAGTATAACCCCGATAGCAAAACCAGGAAAGGACACACAAAAAAAGAAAATTACAGATCAATATTTGTAATGAACACTGTGGCAAAAATCATTAACAAAATACTAGCTTACAAAATCCAACAGCATATCAAAAATATAATATACCATGATCAAGTGGATTTCATCCCAGGAATGCAGGGATGGTTTAACATACACATATCAACAAATGTGATACATCACATAAACAGAATTAAAAACAAAAACTATATGATCATTTCAATAGTTGCAGAAAAAGCATTCAATAAAATCCAGCATCTATTCATGATAAAAAACATTCAACAAACTAGGCATAGAAGGGACTTAGCTAAAAATAACAAAAGCCATATATGAAAAACCCACAGCTAACATAATACTGAATGGGGAAAAGGTGAAAGCATTCTCCCTGAGAACTGGAACAAGACAAGGATGCCCATTTCACTAGTTCTATTCAACACAGTACTGGAAGTCCTAGCTAGAGCAATCAGGCAAGAGAAAGAAATAAAGGGCATCGAAACTGGAAAAGAGAAAGTCAAACTACAGCTGTTTGCAGATGATATTGTATACCTAGAAAACCCTAAAGACTCCTCAAAAAGACTCTTAGATTTGATAAATGAATTCATTTGGCTGGGTATGGTGTCTCACGCCTGTAATCCCAGCAGTTTGGGAGGCCAAGGTGGGTAGATCACCTAAGGTCAGGAGTTCAAGACCAGCTTGACCATCATGGTGAAACCCCATCTCTACTGAAAATATAAAAATCAGCGGGGCATGGTGGTGGGCGCCTGTAGTCCCAGCTTCTCGGGAGGCTGAGACAGGAGGATTGTTTGAACCCGGGAGACAAAGGTTGCAGTCAGCCGAGATTGCGCCACTGCACTCCAGCAACAGAGCAAGACCCCATCTCAAAAAATAAATAAATAAATACATAAGTCAAGTCTCAGATTACAAAATCAATGCACACAAATCAGTAGCACTGCTACACATCAACAACGACCAAGATGAGAATACAATTAAGAGTTCAATCCCTTTTACAATAGCTGCAAAACAAATAAACAAAAAAACAACCTAGGAATATACTTAACCAAGGAGGTAAAAGAGCTATACAAGGAGAACTACAAAACCCTGCTGAAAGAAATCACAGATGACACAAACAAATGGAAACACATCCCATGCTCATGGATTGGAAGATTCAGTATTGTGAAAATGAACATACTGTCCATACAAGAGATTCAATGCAATTCCTATCAAAATGCAAACCTTGTTTTTCACAGAATTAAAGAAAACAATCCTATAATTCATTTGGAACAAAAAAAAAGAGCCTGAATAACCAAAGCAATAGTAAGAAAAAGAACAAATCTGGAGGCATCACATTACCAGACTTCAAATTATACTACAAGGTTATAGTTACTGATATGGTTTGGGTCTGTGTTCCCACCAAATCTCATGTCAAATTGTAATCCCCACTGTTGGAGGTAGGGCCTAGTGGGAAGTGACTAGATTATGGGGTGGAGTCCCTATGAATGGTAGCATCATCCCCTTGGTGCTGTTCTGATGACAGTGAGTAAGACATCACAAGATCTGGTTGTTTTAAAAGTGTGTAGCACCAGCCAGGCATGTTGGCTCATGTCTGTAATCCCAGCTCTTTGGGAGATCGAGGCAGGTGGATCACCTGAGGTCAGGAGTTTGAGACCAGCCTGGCCAACATGATGAAACCCTGTCTCTACTAAAGATATAAAAAAATTAGCCAGGCGTGGTGGCGGGTGCCTGTAATCCCAGCTACTCAGGAGGCTGAGGCCGGAGAACTGCTTGAACCCAAGAGGCAGAAGTTGCAGTGAGCAGAGCAGAGATCATGCGATTGCACTCCAGCCTTGGCCAAAAGAGCAAAACTCCATCTCAAAAAAAAAAAAAAAAGTGTGTAGCACCTCCCACCTCTCTCTCTCTCACTCCTTCTCTGGCCACATAAGATGCTCCTACTTCCCACATAAGATGCTCCTACTTCCCCTTTGCCTTTCACCATGATTTTAAGTTTCCTGAGGCCTCCCCAGAAGTAGAAGCCACTCTGCTTCCTGTGTAGCCTGTAGAACCATGAGCCAATTAAATCTCTTTTCTTTATAAATTACCCAGTCTCAGGTATTTCTTTATAGGAGTGCAAGAACAGACTAACACAGTACCAAAACATCACAGTCCTGATGTAACAGTAGGCACATAGACCAATGGAACCAAATAGAGAGCCCATAGGTAAAGCCAAATCCATATAGCCAACTGATCCTTGACAAAACATACAAAAGCCAAAACTGGCAAATGAACATCCTATTTAATAAATGGTGCTGGGAAAACTGGCTAGTCACATGTAGAAGAACAAAACTGGATCCCCATTTCTCGCCTTACACAAAAATCAACTCAAGATGGATCAAAGACTTAAATCTAAGACCCAAAACCATACAAATTCTAGAAGATAACCTAGGAAAAACTCTTCTGGACATTGGCCTAGGCAAGTAATTCATGGCTAAGACGCTCAAAGCAAATGCAACAAAACAAAAATAAATAAATGGGACCTAATTAAGCTAAAACACTTCCATGCAGCAAAGGAAATAATCATCAGAGCAAATAGACAACCCAGGGAATAGGAGAAAATATTTGTAAACTCTACATCCAACAATGGCCTATTATCCAGAATCTACAAAGACTCAATCAAATCAGCAGAAAAAAAAAAAAACAAACATAAGCTTGTAAGTGACAACGTATAATAGTATAAGTGGGTACATAGAGGCATACAGATATAATGGACTATGGAAAATCAGAAGCAGGAGGGGAGTGGAGGGTAAGAAATAACAATCTACATGTTGGGTACAACGTATACTACTCAGGTGACAAGTGCACTAAAATCTCAGACTTCACCACTACACAATTCATCCATGTAACCAAAAACTACTTGTATCCCCAAATCTATTGAAATTTTAAAAATTAATTGGAATAACATAAAAAATGAAGATGAAAGACAAAAACAAAAAAGAACAGAAATTTCAAAACATATATTAAAAAAATCCACATGATCATGACCATATTAATACAGAAAATCATTTGACAAAATTCATACTATTCATAAGAACTCTCATAAAACCAGCAATAGTGGGAAATTTCCTAAACCTAATAAAGATTTTCTTAAAAATAGCTACAGCTTCCTCTCTGCCAGACTGCCACCAAGCCACCATCATGGATACCAGCTGTGTGCAGCCTATCAAACTGGCCAGGGTCACCAAGGTCCTGGGCGAGACCGGCTCTCAGGTACAGTGCACGCAGGTGCACATGGAATTTATGGACCACACAAGCCGCTCCATCATCCACAATGTAAAAGGGTGAGAGGGCGACGTGCTCACCCTATTGGAATTTGAGTGAGAGGCCCAGAGGTTGCTCTGAGCTTGGCTGCTCACTGGGTCTTGGAAGTTGGATTCGATCACTTGAGATGGAAATGGTGTGTCATGATCTGCTCCTTTATTTTGTGCCACCACATGTAAATTGAAATAGACCTTTAAATAAAGCATTTGTGTTCCAAGTTTTAAAAAAAATAGCTTATGGCTCACACCTGTAACCCCAGCACTCTGGAAGGCTGAGGCAGGTGGATCACGAGGTCAGGAGTTCAAGACCAGCCTGGCCAAGATGGTGAAACTCCATCTCTACTACTACTACTACTACTAATAATAATAAAGTAAAAAAATAAAAACAAAAATAGCTACAGCTAACATCATACTTAACAGTGAAAGACTCAATGTCTTAAATGTGAGACCAAGAACAAGGCAAGAATGTCTTCTCTAACCATTCTTTTTCGTCTCTGTACTGTCTAAGTTCTAAGGCAAGCAAAAGCAGTTAGGTGATGCCACATAAACGATGGAGTAGGGAGTTCTAACAATCAGTCCAGTCCTTCCAGTGAAGCAACCGTTAAGCTGGCAAAATCTGACAGAATCAACTTTTTCAAACTCTGAATTCTAATACAAAACTGGTAGCAACCAGGGAAATGCTTAACAAAAAAAAAGATTTTTTTTTTTTTTTTTGCTTCCTTTCTTACCAATTCCATTTCCCCCCTCACCAAGAGCAATGGGAACAGGGACCTGCATTCCTAGTGTAGTTTTCTGGTGCCAGTAACCATGTTTCCCAAAAATTATGGTTCTAAGTTCGGACTTAACAATTCCCTGAGGGACTGGTGCATAGAATAAGCTTTTTTTTTTTTTTTTTTCCCCCCAAGCCCTTCAGGCTAGAGTGGTTTTCCAGGTTAACATCTGTCGAAAGCATTCAAAGATATATACTACACACAGCTGTCTGGATCAAGGTATGGTGGATGGGGCAGGAGCTGGTGGGTGACATACAGAATCAAACATCTGGAAAGAAGAAAGTTGAGGCAGATGTTTCTTGGGAAATAAGGGTTCTGAAGGGCTACTGCATATACCAGAGAACCCAGAGTGCAATGTGCATGCACAAGGCTGGAAACATGCTCATAAAGACATGATAAAACCCTACTTAGGGTTGCACCTTTGGCTGATTTTTGAACTCTGTCCAAGTAGGAGGTAAAGACTAAGGCAGAGTCATAGATGGCCTAGCTAAGCAATGAAGGAATCCCTCAGCTCAGATCCAGTCTGCAGACTAGGAGAGTTTTTTGGTTTTATTTTTGGTCCCAGCCATTTAGGCACATCTCTGTGAAATAACTGACTGCTAAAATACCAGAAGACACTTCAGTGACCACACATGACAAGGAATATAGTATTTGAAAATATAATTTGGATTATATAAATCATAATATTTCAAATATCCCCCTTTATTTTATTTTGAGAGAGTCTCACAATGTCACCTAGGCTGGAGTGCAGTGGTGTGATCTTGGCTCACTGCAACCTCTACCCCTGAGTTCAAGCGATTCTCCTGCCTCAGCCTCCCGTATAGCTGAGATTACAGGCACATACCACAATACCTGGCTAACTTTTGTATTTTCAGTAGAGGTGGGGTTTCACCATGTTGGCTTGACTGGTCTCAAACTCCTGACCTCAAGTGATCTGCCTGCCTTGCCTCCCAAAGTGCTGGGATTACAGGCGTGAGTCACCATCCCCAGCCCAAATATCCCATTTTTAATAAAAAAAGTGTATGTCATTACAAAGAAAGAGGGAAGTATGGCTAGCCCAACAGGAGTAAATAAATTAATAGGAACTATCCCTGAGGAAGCCCAGACTTAATATAAAAGGCTTTAAATCACCTGTCCTAAATATGCTCAAAGAGCTGAAGAAAACCAAGAACAAAGAATTAGAGCAAACCAACAATATATAAACAAATAGAGAATATCCATACATAGAAAATATAAAAAGAAATTCAAATAGAAATTCTAGAGTAGGTGTTTAGGTCATAAGGACTCTGCGATCATGAATGAATTAATGACCCTATAAAAAGGGTTTATGGGAGTGGATTTCCTCTCTTGTCCTTCCACCTTCCACTATATGAGGATGCAGTAAGAAGGCCCACACATGATGCTCACGCCTTGATCTTGGACTTCCCAGGCTTCAATACTACCAGAAATAAATGTCTGTCCTTTATAAATTAGTCAGTCTGTGGTATTTTATTATAGCAGCATAAAACAAACTAAGATACCTGTTCTTACCACTTCTATTCAATAATGAAGCTTCTAATTAATGCAATAAGGCAATTTTTTTAAGAAGGAAAAGGAAGAGAAATTACAGGCACCCAGATGGGTAAGAAATAATAAAACTGTCTTTATTCACAGATGACATGATCCAAAATGCAGTAAATCATAAGGAATCCCCCAATATACTACTGGAACTAATAAATGAGTTCAATAAGGCTACAAGACCACAAGATCAATATATTAATGTCAACTGTATTTAGCAATGAACAATCTGAATATCAAATTAGAAAAACAGTATGTTCACAATATTATCAAAAACAATAGACAGCTGCGCACAGTGGCACACACTTGTAGTCCCTGCTATGTGGGAGGATGGGCAGGAGGATCACTTGAGCACAGCAGTCAAGGTTGTAGTACGTTATGATCACACCTATGAATAGCTACCGTACTCCCGCCTGGGCAAAAGAACAAGACCCTGTCTCAAAAAAAAAAAAAAAAAGAAAAAAGAATATAACAGGAATAAATTTAATAAAGGAAGTGTAAGTCTTATACACGGAAAACTCCAAAGCACTGCTCAAACAAAATACAGATCTAAAGAAATGGAGAGATCATTTCAGGTTCATGGATAGGAAAACTCAGCATTGTTATCAATTTGCTATCCCTGCCAAAATCCCAGAGTTTCAAGAAATTTACAAGCTGATTGTAAAATTTACATAGAAATGCATATAACCCAGAGTAGTAAAAACAATTTTGAAAAAGAACAACGCTGGAGGACTTATACTACTCAATTTCAAAACTTTATAAAGCCACAGTAATCAAAACAGTGTGGTACTAGCATAAAGATAGATATATAGATTAATGAAACAGAACAGAGGTCAAGCAATAAGGCCTCCTATATACAGTAAATTAATGTTCAATTAAGGTGCCAGGTCAATTAAACTAAAAAAAGACAGTCTTCTCAACAAATGGTGCTGAAATATTGAATAGTTTGACCATCTGACAGTTTCCTAAAAGGTTAAATAAATTTATCATACAACTCAGTAATTCCTCTCCTAGGTATTTCTCCTGGAGAATTGAAGACAGACGTCCATAAAAGGAACTGTAGACATGAATACTGTGTAGCAGAATTAATCATAAGAACCAAAGCTAGAAGAAAAAAATCCCACCAACTGGTGAAAGGATAAACAAGACCAGGTGCAGTGGTTCACACCTGTAATCCCAGCACTTTGGGAGGCCGAGGTGGGTGGATTACCTGAGGTCAGGCGTTCGAGCCCAGCCTGGCCAACATGTTGAAACTTTATTTCTACTAAAAACACAAAAATAGCTGGGCATGATGGTGGGCGCCTGTAATCCCAACTATTTGGGAGACTAAGGCAGGAAAATGGCTTGAACCTGGGAGCCAGAGGTTGCAGTGAGCCCAGATCACACAACTGCACTCCAGCCTGGGCAACAGAGCAAGACTCCATCTCGAAAAACAAAACAAAACAAAACAAAACAAAGATAAAGAAAATTGGTATCTATACAAGAAAATACTACTCAACAATGTAAAGAAACAATTGAGCTCAGGAGGCTGAGTCTGCAGTGAGCCAAGATCATACTACTGCACTCCAGCCTGGGAAACAAAGTGAGAACCTATCTCAAAACAAAACAAAAACAAAAACCTATATATCACACCAAGAACGAACCTTAAAAACATGCTAAATGAAAAAAGCCATATTCAACATGTAAACAGAAATCTACATGTTGTGTGATTCTTTTAGGGATTAAGTCACCATTTCCCCCAATCACAAAAGAAGGATGTATCAACCTGATATTATTTTTTTTAATGCAGTTTTCCAGTCACAGGATTCTTTTTCATAACTATTCAGGCATCTTCTGCTTTGCCATTCACCATACTCAGCCCTTCTTTCCCCTATATTGAAGTGCCCAAGATATTAAAATAACTGTAAGACTACTTAGGGACCTTATTTGCAATCTTGGGAGATATTAGACAAATGTATTAGACCTGAAAGAAACCTTGTGCATCTTTTCAGACTTTCTCAACCACCACCTTTCTCATTTTGGTCAGTGACCCTCTCTACTGGGTTACTCCTCTTCTTTCAGACCTGGTTATAACACCACATTTCAGGGCATAGTATTTGGCTTCCTAAGTAGCTGCCAATGGGCTGGATGATACAACTCAAAAGTTTAGAGCAGTTCCCATGAGGACCTATGACTAACATGCCCAAAATGAATGAGAAGCAAGACAAAGACATAGAAGGGTGCTGGGCATATTTTAAGAAGCAAAGAGTACACACAGTATATACAGGAAGTTCTTACATTGCATGATACCACGTTAATGCAAACTTGTTCATACTGGAGCCTTGTTCTTGCTTTGCACAGTTCTCTACCAGCCAAGGCAAAGGAAGGACATGGTTCTATGGGCATGAATTTCTGATAACAAGGTACCAGGCAAAGCAAGGACTGCGCACGCGTGCGTGCACACACACACACACACACACACACACACACACACTTGCATTTGAGAGCAATCACGTGGAACGTACTCATATTCAATACTCTGGACAATATACCTAGCTATCTAAAATGAGATTTGGGGTTTAAGAAACTTAGGCTGTTACCTAAGTAAGCTAAGCTATATTTCATTGTGATTCATCAAAACTCTAGAAATACTAAGTTCTGCATTAGGGTAACTGCAGAGGTTCAAAGTTTGCAGTTGCTATTCGAAAGCAAAAATGTAACAAAAATTTTTGTTGCTGAATATCTTGAGACCCTATGTCTACAAATGGCAGAACACTGAAATTTTCATCCATTTAAGAGACTGTATTGACTTAAAGAAGTTTTAGGA
>PVKV010041051.1:0-11760 GCA_004027835.1 Alouatta palliata | reverse complement strand
TGGAGGCCTGGGGTGGGAGCTGAAGGCCTGGGGTGGGAGCTGTAGGACTGAGGTGGGAGCTAGAGGCCTGGCGTAGGGGCTGGAGGCCTGAGGCTGTGGCCTTGGGTGGGGGCCAGGCAGCACTTCCCGACTACTGCTCTCCATTTCAGCTGCTGGTCTGTAAATAGTTTATGTCCTGATTTGCTGATTTCGTGGTGTGCATTTCATTGAGCTGTGGCTTGTTTTCCAGTGTCATGTTTTGGTTTCTAGGAATAATGATGTGTTAATTTGCAAAGCATGTAAAACATTTTTCAAAGTCTAGGAAGCCTTCACAGTGATGCTTGGCTCGGCTTCCTGGCAATGTGTGGGCATGTTCAGGAATTCTCGGTTATGAGAATGTCTGAGCCATGGACAAACTGCTTTCAAAAGTGATGACAGCACATTAATTCAGCAGCGAATGAAGTGAGTTGATATTATGTTTTATGGATATCTAACTGGAAACTTTTAATTGAGATATTGTATATTTTGAGGGATGGAAACAAAGATCTGGCTCTTTCAGTAAATAAAAAATGGAGCAGCGCGGCCAGTGTGCAGTGCAGATGCGCGGTGAGCACCTATGGAGCAGCGTGGGCGCACGTGTGCGGTGAAGATGCGCGGTGAGCACCTATGGAGCAGCAGGGCGGGTGCGCACGGTGAAGATTCGGTGAGCACCTATGGAGCAGTGCGGCACGTGCGCGGTGGAGATGAGCAGTGAGCACCCTATAGAGGAGCGCCGGAGCACGTGCGCGGTGAAGATGCAAGGTGAGCACCTATGGAGCAGCGGGGCACACGTGCGCGGTGAAGATGTGCGGTGAGCACCTGAAACTGATTTAGGCCGGGCACTGTGCTCACACCTGTGGTCTCAGGACTTCGGGAGGCTGAGCGGGGTGATCACTGGTGCTCAGGAGTTCAGGATCCTGGGCAATGTGAAGAAACCCCCTCTCTACAAAAAACACAAAAATTAGCTGGGCGTGGTGGCATCCACCTGTAGTCTCAGCTACTGGGGAGGCTGAGGAAGGAGAATCACTTGAACGCAGTAGGCAGAGGTTGCAGTGAGCCAAGATAGTGCCACTGCACTCCAGCCTGGGCGACAGAACGAGACTTCATCTCAAAATCATAATAATAATAAAAATAAAATAATAGTAAAGACAATTTGATAATGGTGGTCTCGAACTCTTGACCTGGTGATCCGCCGTCTCGGCCTCCCAAAGTGCTGGGATTATAGGCTTGAGCCACTGTGCCTGGCCAGTCTTTATTATTTAGACAGTTGAATAACGTTGGATCCATCCTCTAATATTATACAAATAACCTCACACTATCCACTTGACTAACACAATATCAGCTGCGCAATGCCCGTGTGCTGTTGATGCTGGAGGAAAAAGAGTCTCATTCCTCACAGGGAGAACGTTGTGTGTTTCTTCTTCTGTGGGTGCTTTTGATCCAATCTCAGGTCACTAGGCAACAAAACCTTCCTCTGTAGAGCTTACTTCTGGTGAGCACCCATCTCACAGCCCACGGGCCTGCCCTGTGTGGTTTGGGATGGGCCGATGTGGTACAGAGGGCAAAGGTTCCAAGATTCCTACCTTCTCTGTCCTCGGGTGTGTAACATTGAGTTCATTTGGCATTTTCTCAAAATGGAGGTGGAAAAAAAATGATGAGAATGTGCTTAGATCACAGGTGCTATTAGTATTACCCACCTGTGTCTTCTCGCATGTGTGTTGTTCAGAAAGCCAGACTACATAAGAATACAAATCTTATTTCTCTTGCTAAGAATCTGTGATTTGGAAGAAATCAAACAAGATATTCCATTTCCAGTTTTTCAGCTGAAATGTAATCGTGAAAATCAAGGTGTCTGCGGCGTGAAGTGAACTAAGAAATGGCACACGGTTTTCAGGATCTTGACGGTACTCTACGTTTCTTTTTGCTGAAGAAAGTAAATTTATTTAAGATCTATTTTTAAGAGTTTTAATATTTAAATATGAAGAATAGAAGAACTCCTATCTGAAGGCACAGCCTCTCAAGTTCTGCGCTTTGTTGGCTTTCGAGTGGAAGCATGGAGCCGTCTTTAGGAACCATACATTTTTAGGAAATCTTGCATGTTTAAGATAAGCATTTTCTCAGGCTGTGTGTGTTATGCTGGAATTATAAGTATGCCTAAATTAAGACATAAATCTCCAGCACAGGAGCCACCTTATATGTTATAGGAGATTGTGCACATTGCTGATACACAATTAACTGACGATGGTAATGCAGTGAGAGTGAACTTCCATTCGGTCCCGCGTCCTGCATATACAGTCATTGTGAAAGCATAGCATCTCTTAGATTACACGTTGTGCTCAGATAAAATGTGTCATCATCACGAAATTAGAGTTAATGGCAGGAAGGGGACCTCTTCCATCAGCCCCTCCAAGCTCCTCTGCACACCTCTGAAGTGTACCTCATTATGGATTCATTTTAAGCTTCATTGAATCCCAGAAATTAATTTGACATAAATTTCATCGCAAGGCTCTGGAAACTTTAACTTCAAAGGTAATGCTAAAGTAGGATTTTCTCCCCCTGTTTGATACAAACGCTTTATACAGTCGTTAAAATACAAGTTGGGTGTACCAGCCTCAACATTTTCTCGCAAAACGACTCTGATTTAGTCAACATTTTATTTTGCATTTATTTCTCACCTTATTTCTAAAGCGTTTTCTGACATACGGGCTCCTTGATCTTAGCGGGATCATGTTGTGGAAAGGTGCCTGGTCTACTGGGGCCAGCGCAGGAACGGAAACCCGGAAATGCGGGTGTCTGGCCGGCCTGGCTCCCTGGGCTCAGCCTGTTCTTCCCTCTGGTGTATACGTGCTTATCTGTGCCGCTCCTTCCTGCTGCAGTCCCATCCACACACCCTTTTAGCTTGAGAGCTTCTGTTTTCACCCCTGGGGTATTCTGGGCTCCTATGCAACCCCTTTTTATTTCTGTGGGCTGTTTGGATTCTTAGTGATGCCTCCTTTTTCCCCATCCATATTTTAATCCTCATTCTTCTTTTTTTTTTTTTTTTTGGAGACAGGGTCTCACTCTGTCACCCATGCTAGAATGCAGTGGCATGAACATAGCTCACTGCAGCCTCAACCAGGCAGGGTCAAGTGATCCTCCCTCCTCAGCCCCCTGAGTAGCTATAACCACAGACGTGTGCCACCACGCCCATCTAATTCCCTATTCTTCATACTTTTATATGTGAGACAGTCTTGCTCTCTCGGCCAGGCTGGAGTGCAGTGGTGCAGTCTCGGCTCATTGCAACTTCCACCTCTGGGTTCAAGCAATTCTTCTGCCTCAGCCTCCCGAGTAGCTGGGAATACAGGTATGTAAGCCACCATGCCCAGCTAATTTTTGTAGTTTTAGTAGAGATTGAGTTTCGTCATGCTGGCCAGGCTGGTCTTGAACTCCCGACTTCAGGTGATCCTCCCACCTCGGTCTCTCAAAGTGCTGGAATTACAGGTGTGAGCCACCATGCCCGACCCCCCTTTTTTTTTTTAACCTTTTTCTGATATCTTCTAGAAAGTGCTTTGACCCAACTTTTCCTCACTAATTCCTTTTATTCTTTCAGAATTCACAGATATGTCAACAGTGTGTGGAACAGGTGGGCAGGAGTTTCCAAGAGAGGAGAGCTCTGTGTGGGGTGGAGCTTTGGACAAGGATTCTTGCAGGAAAAGTGCAGGCGGCACCTGGAGAGACAGAGCTCTTCTGGGGCTCAGAGGGTCTTTAATGTGAGCCGACAGGTTTTAGACCTTTTCACTTGCAAAACTTTAAAAACACACAGATATGCATAAAAAAAATGATGGTAGTAAAAGGAAACCCAATTCTACAATCGGAGGTAACTACTGCTAACATTTTTTTTTTCTTTTTGGGACAGGGTCTTGCTGTCACCCAGGCTGAAGTGCAGTGGCACAGTCATAGCTCACTGTAAGCTCGAATTCCTGGGCTCAAGGCATTCTCCTGCCTCAGCCTCCCGTGTAGCAGGGACCACAGGCATGTACCACCACACTCAACTAATTAAAAAAAATCTGTAGCAACATAGTCTCACTGTGTTGCCCAGACTCGTCTCAAACACCTGAGCTCAAGCAATCCTCCTTCTTTGGCCTCCCAAAGTGCTGGGATGACAGCGTGAGTCCCCGTGCCCGGCCACCTGCTAATACGACGTATTTAACAGGACTTGACATATTTTCTCTTCCCTTTTGCATATAACACTCATACTTTCAAAAAACAAAAAAAGGTCCTATCATGTGATACTATTTTGTTTTTTATTTTTATTTTTAAACTAAAGACCTCTTTGTTTCAGTACATGCAAATTTTTAATGTGGCCCCAAACCAAATTCAGTGGCCTGGTTTTCCATTCATATTTTTCTCATGGCTTCATAATCTAATCTGAGGATATTAACATGTGGAATAGACAAAGACAATAGCCTTTCTGCGGTAATACATATAATATTTTCTCCAAAGAGTTCTTTTTTAACTTTGTTTTCCATTTGTTTGATTTTCTCTTTGATGCAGAAGATTTTGAGTTTCATGTGCACTGTCTCTGGCTTTGGCGTCGTGCTCAGCAAGGCCTTCTGCAGCCCGACGGTTAAGGAACATGGGAAGTTCTAAGCATGTGGGTGACATGAATAGGGTGTCGCCTTGCCTGATCCTCCAGGTGAAACGTCCGGGTCCAGCTTGGCTGGTGGTGCACAGTAGAGCGTCAGTGCTCTGCTGAAGAGGAATCACGTGGAGTGAGAGGGTGGGATCTTGGCAGGGAGAGGGAGAATCACGAGGCCCACGAGGCGGGGCATCGGCCTGGAGGAGGTGAGGTTTGGGGGTGAGCCCGCTGGGTTCTGGCTGAATGCTGGAGGATGATGTTTAGTAGCCAGCAGGAAGCACAGGCCTGGGGTGGGGAGGAGAGAGGCAGATGTTTCTGAAGTGGGGACTCTGGAGCACAGGCACGCTGCAAGGCTGGTGCAGTCCTCACATGTGCACTCCGAACACCCCTTTCCCCACAATGGCTATAGATTCTCACTGAATTTCAAGAGAAGTGCCTTCCACTCAAATGTAAGAGATCCAAATTCTTAGAAAATGGTTTAAGAATGACTTTAAAAAAAATCACTAAACACAAAATATATTACCTATATTTTAGATCTATTTTCACCTTGTGAGTTACATTGTATCAGAAAACATTAATAAAGTTGTGGTCTGGTAATATGCGACTGAGTGGTGTTATGGCAGTGAAACGTGTGCATGCTACCAAGACGTCTTTCTGTTGCTTGCATTCGTTATGTTAGCATTGAGAGGGTCTTTAAACTCATCCAGTATCGTAAAAGCCAGGCAGTCTGTAGGAAAGATTCAATAATATGTCAGGAATTGAGGAAAATGTCAATTTTTTGTTTGTTTGAGACAAGGTCTCACTTTGTCACCCAGGCTGGAGCGCAGTGCAAGGATCACTGCAGCCTCGATCTACTGGGCTCAGCTATCCTCCCGCCTCAGACTGCCAAGTAGCTGGCACTACAGGCATCCGCCACCACAGCTGGCTCATGTTTTGCATTTTTTTAGAGATGGGTTTCACCGTGTTGCCCAGGCTGGTCTCGAACTACTGAGCTCAAGTCATTTGCCCGCCTTGGCCTCCCAAAGTGCTCGGATTACAGGCGTGAGCCACAGTGCCTGGCCCCAGAAATCTTAAAGTTTTAAAAACAGATTAGAATTTGTGTTACCGTTTCTTTGGATTCCATGTGACCTGAATGTCTGACTATAGACCAACTGCAGGTCTACTCATCAGACCTTTTATTGTCACCCCAGATAGAATTACCCTGAAAGGACACATCAGGTGCTAACAAAATGCAGAGATGGAAAAAGAATCTCTCCTTTAAATAGAGTACCCTCCTGGCTCTCCTATTTTGTGTCATTAAGCACAATTCGTGACACTTGGTACATAAGCGCGGGGTGTCCTTGAGCTGCAGGAGGGAGAGAGGTTGGCATGATGAAATGATGGCACAAAGTCAGGGCCATTAGCGACGGAGAAGGATGGTGGGTAATTGGGTCCAGCCCCCGGGGTTAACTGCCGCATTCTTCCAGAGTATATTTTTAGTGTTTTGCTTAGCCTAGTTTCAAAATTCGTCTAGATGATGGGGCTTCTCTCTGTTCTGCTGGAAGACAATTAAACAGACTCGGAGAAAGGTTCCTGGTATGTGGTGTCACCTGTGGTGTCTCATTCTGTCTCGTGTATGCGGTTGGTGTGTGGTGATGGGTGCATGCCCACTGGTTTGGTTATCTGGTTTCTGATTTGGAGATTCACTGGTATTGTGATATCACTTTCCTGGTTATTACTCACTGATCTATTCATGTTTCTCTCTTAGTTTTTTTGTTTTTTTTTTTTTAACCAAACTGATATCAAAATAAATCTCCTTATTTTTAGTGTCTCTTCCCCAGATTTGTTCTCAACTGGGACAAGAATCTCCAGATGTTGTTGAAAAAGAGATTGCAGCGGGGAGCCGCCCCTGCCCTTCCTCGTGGCAGTGGAAGCAGGAGCCGCCCGGGAGGGTTGGGCCTCCTGAACCCCAGGCCTCACCCCCGGTGAGCTTCCTCACCTCATGCTGCCCACCCGGTGCACAGAGCGTGGAGCTCTCAATGTCCCTACTCTGCTTGGTTGTGCACACGAGGCTTGTCTGGCTCCTGGCTGGTTTCTCGGGTTTTGTTCTGCACCTCACGGCTCCACCAGTCCCTCCCTTCTGGCCTTTCTGCCCCCGCCCCACCCAGGACCCTGGCCAGCTGCCTCCCGCTGGGGACAGGTGGAGGAGCAGGCTCAGCGGGGAGCTTGCGGGTGCCTGTCACACTGAGGAACGTTTCTCGTCTCTGTGTCTTTCCCGAGGTGTAATTTGTACAGACTCTTGGGCATTTGAAAAGATGCTCGTAATGTTGATGCCTGTGGTAAGTGGAGAAAGCTGGTGGACGCTGCTGGAGCTGATGCACTCCGGTGTGCGCTCCATCCCTGCCGACCCAAGGTGGCCTTTTCCGGAACGGCACCATGGCTGCTGTGAAGGCCCTTGGAAAGGTGCTTGCCTGCGTTTCCGTTCAACTCAGGTTGCTTCTGGTGGGGGTTTGAATTTGCTGTTGGAAATTGCAGGCGGTATCATAGCTGTGTTTATTGCATTCTATATTTGCAAGCACTCGAACAAATGGAAGGTTCTCAAGCTCTCAGTACCATCTGGGGCCTGGGCTGCAGCCTGGCACCTAGTCCCACAGCACTCCCTAGCCCTGCACTCCAGGTCTTGAGCCTGGTCAGTGTGGGTGGGAGGCTGACGGGGCAGCCAGTGCTGTGATGTTAGAAGAGGTGGTTCCTGTGGCCGTGCTCCAGCTGCTCAGAAGAACAGGCGCACACGTGCCCCCCACCGCACACTCAGTGGTCAGACAAGCACAACCCAAAATGCGACAGCCGCAGCAGAAACGTTTCAACACCCTCGACAGCCCCTTCCCTCCTTTCCCGCTCACACAGCACCATTCATGGAGGATTATATCTTTAGAAGTGCCCCCAAGTGCGAAATTCCTCCTCATCTCCAGTTGTTATTGGGACCCCCAGTTTAAATCTCACAGGCTGTTCTGGGGACCCAGGATCGGATGGACGGGTAACTGCAGGTGACCTAGCGTGGCTCAGTCCTGCCATTTTGGAGCTATCTCCTGTTTACTGCTCCTTCAAAAACAAAACAGAGAAAGAAGGAAAAAGAAAGAAAGAACCCCACCCCCCGCTGCCACACACACACAAAGCCCCTGGCCCTAGAACACTCTACGCAGGGAACCCCCCACAACTGGTAGACCCCCGAGGCCCCAGGTTTTGTGCCTCTGCAGGACGTTGCCACGTCTGAAGCCGACACGCGCTTGCAGGTCAGAGGCTGTGGCTCAGATCTGGGATCAATGGTTCTCAGAGGGTGAGGAGTTCTGTGGAACAGCACAGTCTGGGCGTGGGAGGCGGGTTGCAGAGTGCTGCTGGCGGTGCCCCTGGCCGCAGTGGCCTCGGGAAGCCGTAGGAGGGCAACAGCCTGACCCCGGCCTTCCTCTCGGACGGAGGCTCAGACCCGCATGTTGGACTTGGCCGTCCCCACCCCCTGGTGCCACGGCTGTGTGGATGTCAGAGGCCATTCCTCTCAGGGGTGGCTGAAGCCCAACCTGGCCCGGGATGGAGACACTCCAGCGTCCCAGGGCTGAGTCACTTGTCTGAGGCCGCCCAGCTACTCGTGGTGTGTGGAGCACGAACCCGGGCGGTGGGAGGTCAGAGCGTGCCCTCGATTGAGCTGCCCCTGCCTTCCCCGTTTTAATAACAGTGGGATTCGAGCAGTGGCTGGAACAAGCGCAGGTTACAGAAGGCCCAGCTGAGACCTGACGTTTATGACCAGGTGAGAGTGAGGAAATTCAGCAGGAAGGAGCTTTCTCAGAGAGGAAAAGGGGATCCCAGGCCTGGGGAGAAGAGAGAGTCCTGCTCATGGGGCCAGAGTGGCTCTGTGTAGCTGCAGCGCTCAGCGCGTGGTGTCTGGGGTGACGGGTACCCGGCAGGGCTGAGGTCCAGCTCCCTCTCCTGCCGTCCATTTCCATTTCTCTTGGAGACACTGGCAAGTTTCAAGTGTAGGGAGTGAAATGAGAGTCGTATTTTGGAATTTCTACGGAACTGGAAAATAAATGGAGGGGCAAGAACTCGAGGGAGGAACAGCTTATACCTCCAGCACCGTCTGAGCATGGGGGTCAGACTGTAGTGGGGGACAGGCTGCACAGCTACTGTGGACACACACAGGGCCATGGTGGGTGTGGATTCAGTGTAGACGCCAGAGGAAGGACAGACCCCAGGCAGCCTCCCACCTCCTGGTGTGGGCTTCTGTGTGGATCTTGGTGACGGTCCCTAAATAGAAACAAAGCAGGCAGAATCCAGTGCTTTGCTGGAATCGACCCGTCCTCAGAACTGGCCGGTGGGAAGGCCAGCCTCACGGCGTGGCTCACCCTCCTTGGGAGATGGGTGGTTTCCTGGAGCACGGGTGCTGGGCGTGGCCCTGCTGGCTGACCCAGGGGCCTGTCTCTCCTCATGCTTTCTTCTCCTCTCTGTCCTGGCCCTCCTGGTGCTTGCTTAGTCTGGTGCTTTGTTTAATGTCATTTTCTCTGCTAGAATAGAAGTTTCCTGAGGACAGAGGTCCTGTCTGCCTTGCGGGTCACGTTGTCCTCAGCACAGAGTGCTCAGTACGCACCAGCTAACGCACTGTCTTGCTGCGGGTAAGTGACATAGTTCTGATTCCAGGAATCAGGCACCGTCTAGAACTGGGAAGAAGAGGAGTGTGCCTGGCCGGTGCACAGGTGCTGGCAGGAGCACCTACCCCTTCCCCACCCACGAGCAGGAGCTGATGAGGGCAGTGCGTTCTGCACAATGGACACCAGGTCTGGAAAGCAAAGTATCCATGCCGTGGAAAGGAAAGAGCAAAATATTTTGGAGGAATGTTGAGCAGATAATAAAAATGAATTACAGAGTGGCTGGCTCGCCTTCAACGCACAGTGCCCTGAAGAGCTACACAATTTTGTTTGGAAACAGTCAAGGGCTTTTTTGTAACACTTTACTGCAGGTTTAATTGCAGTGATATTTCAATGCCAAGGAGAGTAATTTGCAGCATGAATACAGCATGAGATTTGCAAGGCCCTACATTTTAAAACCTCTGTATAAAAGTGAGCCTTTGGTGCTAGCACTAAGAGAATTCTCATTTCCTACTCAACTTTCAGAGAAATTGAAGTGAAATGTCTATATTAACGTTTATAAAATTTTAAGAGTGATTCCCTTATTACATAATTAGCCTGAGCACATGTGACCCGTGTGTCTGCTGAACATCATTACCCAGAGCAGGTTCTGGAACAGCTGCCGCCCAGACAGCGCAGGGCTGATGTGGCCCCGAGGGGCGCCCACTGTGACAGGCTGAAGTGCTGGGGACGCAGTTGCTATGAGGCAAAACTGTTAATCGCAGTAAAATTTTTCTTGTTAATAAATAAATAAAAAAAAATCCTAGGCAAAATCTGAATACCTAAAGAGGCTATGTGGAGTAATAGTTTAGAGAAAATTGTGTTTATGAACCTGGGCCAGCCAGGAGGGTGAGGGGAGGGCCGCACTCATGGGAGGGGTCACAGCCCTGCTTCCTGTGTGCTCGTCTGTCTGCAGGGAGCAGGTGACTTCATCTGTGGCATTGCATGTGTACAGGGCACAGGTAGGCCGTTTACTGAAGCCCCAAACACCGTTCCTGGAGGACCCTCACTAACCAGGAGGGCTCTTCCATCTAATTCCAGAGCTGAGAGGTCTTTGGCTTTGTAGATCGTAAAAGACAGAAAGAAACAGTCCCCAGAGAAAGAAGGGTGGAGTCATTCCAAAGGGCCATGTGCAGGACCCCAGCCCCTGCGGGTTAACGCTGCAGACCGGCAGCCACGGAGGCTGAGGCCACAGACGGATCCTGGAACCTCCATGGGAATTGAGACTGTCTGGGTGGTGCAGGCACGATTTAGCGGCTGAGGAGCCATCTCACCGAGACTGGTCCAGCTCTGGTGAATAATGGTCTGTGCGGAACCTTCTGGCAGGAGACAGTGACGTGATTCCAACAGTGTGGCATGGCTCCTGTAGTGAGTATCCCATCAGGAAACTCAGACTCAGCGCACAGAACCGCAGGGACGGGTCAACCTGTGAAATCCTGAGGACATCTGTTGTCAGGTTGTCTTTGAGAATAATAATACTGAAAATGTGATAGGAATGGAGAGCATCTACGAGGTGGTGGCTTGTCCACTGGAGACATGGGGCCCCTTCACGGAGCCTGTGGGGGTGATAGGAGTTTGCAGCCCAGCTCCCCCACCGAGGTGCAGGGGCTGCCTCGTCCAACAGCACGTCGTGGGGCTTCTCAGGGAAGCACGGAGCCTCTTGCCATGGGTGTTCTTCTCCTCTGGCCAACACGAGGGCTCCAGGCTCCGGGAGATGGAGGCCACGGCAGGGAGGAGAGATCTGCTGTGGACAGCTACCTGAGCAAGAGAAAAACTATGATATTAAGTTATTAAAATGTTGAGTTTATTTTTTAACAGCAACTAGCATTACCTAATACAATGGGTAAACCTAGTTACCTTATTCCAAGGTATATTTCTATCAGAAGGAACCAGAAGAGTAAGTGGGATCTCAGATTCCTTTGTGGCCGGCACAGGTGAAGTATGAAGTACTGAGCTGTCTAAATTCCAGGGTGTCTGTCTCAAAAGGAGACCAGGGGCATTAGGGGCTTTGCAGTATTCAGGGCTTTAGGTACCATCCTACCACCCCCACAATGGCCACCATCACCATCATCACCATCACCATCACCATGACGGGCTTCACAGTACCCAGGGTCTCCACCACCCCCACGGTGGTCACCATCACCACCAGTACCATCACCATGACAGGCTTCACAGTACCCAGGGTCTCCATCACCCCCACGGTGGTCACCATCACCATCACCATCACCATGATGGGCTTCACCATACCCAGGGTCTCCACCACCCCCACGATGGTCACCATCACCATCATCACCATCACCATGATGGGTTTCACAGTACCCAGGGTCTCCACCACCCCCATGGTGGCCACCATCATCATCATCACCATCACTATGATGGGCTTCACAGTACCCAGGGTCTCCATCACCCCCACGGTGGTCACCATCACCATCATCACCATCACCATGACAGGCTTCACAGTACCCAGGGTCT
>PVKV010041050.1:0-11692 GCA_004027835.1 Alouatta palliata | reverse complement strand
GGGGAGAGCGGGAGGGGAGGCGGGAGGGGCCCTCACGTGGAAGACGTTCACTAATACGCAGCACCCGTGTCAGAACCAGTAAGACTGCAAATATATCAGGATCACAGTTACGGCTGTTTCAGGAAACGTAATTTTAGCAGAAGTTTCCAATCTTTCCTCCCTTCCTCCTGGTCTATATCCTGACTCTTGCCCTGAAAATATGCTCTGTTCTCCTGGGTGAAAGGGACCAGACAGGTCAATCACCGCACTGTTAGGAAGTACCCAAGCCATGAGTGCTCGGCTCTCAGGCGCGGCGCGGGGCTGGCTGGGGAAGGCGAGCGGGCTCCAGGCTTCTCCCCCGGGCCTCTCGGACGGCAGACGTCGTCCCTACTGCCCTGTGCTGCCCTCGGAAAAGCTCCAGGCAGGAACCGGCCTGCTGCATGCTGGGAGGGCTGAGGGCCAGGGGTGCCACCTCTCCGAGTCGGGATCTCACCCGGCTTGCCCTCCTCACCCTCAATCCCAGTCTGTCCTTATGTGGGCTTCCCCAGACGGACAGAGTGACATTTCTCTGGAAATCACCTGTGCAGCTGGGGTGCTGGGGTGACTCTCAGGACACCAATTCCCTGGGTCCTTCCTCCTCACTCCAACCACTCAGCACTATGGGGTGAGGGAGGCGGAGACAGTTGTCCACCCTTCCACCTCCTGGAGTCTGGATAAAGTGTTCCTCATAGCCCTCACGGCAGGTGCCTGTGTCTCCAGCAGGCAGGAGGGAGGCCTGCTAATGTCACTGTCACGTGAAACCCACTCTGGCAAGGGGCTTCAGGGCAGTGGAACTGGTGGGTGTGACGCTGTCCTGGGGATTCCTGACATTGCGCATTTGGCAAAGCCTGTGACGTGTGCCACACCAAGAGAGAACCGCAGGGTACACTGTGAACACTGGCTGGTCACAGGCCTCGCTATTGCCTGGTCAAGGCCTCAGCACTGCCTGGTCATGGGACTCAGCACTGCCTGGTCACGGGCCTCAGTACTGCCTGGTCAAGGGATTCAGCACTGCCTGGTCACGGGCCTCAGCACTGCCTGGTCACGGGACTCAGCACTGCCTGGTCACGGGACTCAGCACGGCCTGGTCACGGGACTCAGCACTGCCTGGTCATGGGCCTCAGCACTGCCTGGTCACGGGACTCAGTATCGCCTGGTCACGGGACTCAGTATCGGCTGGTCACGGGACTCAGCAATGCCTGGTCACGGGACTCAGTATCGCCTGGTCAAGGGATTCAGTATCGCCTGGTCATGGGACTCAGTATCGGCTGGTCACGGGACTCAGTACTGCCTGGTCATGGGTCGCAGTATCGGCTGGTCATGGGACTCAGTACTGCCTGGTCATGGGACTCAGTATTGGCTGGTCATGGGACTCAGTACTGCCTGGTCATGGGACTCAGTATTGGCTGGTCATGGGACTCAGTACTGCCTGGTCACGGGACTCAGTACTGCCTGGTCACGGGATTCAGTATCGCCTGGTCATGGGATTCAGTATCGCCTGGTCATGGGACTCAGTACTGCCTGGTCATGGGACTCAGTACTGCCCAGTCATGGGCAGCAGTATTGGCTGGTCACGGGATTGAGTACTGCCTGGTCATGGGACTCAGCACTGCCTGGTCATGGGCAGCAGTATTGGCTCATCAACTGTAACCAGTGGACCTCGCCAATGAGAGAGTCCAGTAATGGTGGCCGTGGAGGGAGGGAGCTGTGAACACCCTCTGCTACCTGCTCTTTCTATAAACCTAAACCTCTAAAAAAAAATAAAGTGAATGAACTTAAGACGTAACAGACAAAACACATCCACGGCAGTCAGACACTGGAGAACAAGCCTCATGGCCTGTTTCTCTGCTGGGAAAGTAGCTGGCATTTCCACTCCGGGCACAGAGAGGGGAGGACAAGGCCCCACAACTCTTCCTGGCTGCCATCATTGGAACGTCCCTGACCATCTGCAGGGTCAGCTCCCCTCTAGGGTCCTAGGGCACACAGTGGCCTCTGCAATGCTGAGCGTCACACCAGGTCTCCCTTCTGCCAGTCAGGCCATGAAAAAGGCCTCCAGGCTGGGAGCCCCTCTGAGTCCACACTCTCCTGGAGGCAGGCCAGGCTCCTTGTTCCCATGGGAGGGATAGGAAGCCAGGGCTGGGCTGGATGCAGAGTCGGGGCGGTGGGGGCAGGTGGGGAGCACCTATGGCCTCCCCACTGCAAATCCCACCCTGGATGTTCACGCAGGTAACCTAGGGAAAAGGAAAACAGGCCCCTGGTTCACCAGCATTTTGGGGAGGACGCCCGCCTCTAGATAGCAATCTGTGTGTGATCTCAGCTCCCGCGTTCAGCTGATGAGACACAGATGATTCGCTAATTAGATATAATCAGGGATGAGACCCAGTCTTCCCTTCTGTCTCTCTAAAGCGTTTCAGAACTTTGCCTAAGACCATTATAAGTGAAAGGCTAGAACTTTTCAATAAATGATGTTGGATCTGTCAGGTAGCCATGTGCAGAGAAAAAAAATGAACCTTGAGATTGATCTCATAGCACATAGAATGTTAATCAGAAATGGCTGGCAGACGGAACTGTATGATGTCAGGCTGGACAGCTAGTATGAGAACACAGGAGAACATCTTACATACTGGGAATACATGACGTTTCCAACGCAGAACACGAAACACATGACCTGTCAGGGAAAAGGAATAAATAAGACTTCATTAAAATTAAGAAGGTCCGCTCATCAAAGTGGACCATGAAGCAAATGAAAAGGCCACAGCCACAGAACACACAGGCGCGAATGGAGACTACAGGAAGAGCTCCTGAAAATTATTTCACAAAAGGACCAGCAACTCAGTAAACATGAGTGGAAGATGCAAATGAACACTTCACAAAAGCAGCTACTCGGCCACTCCAGACGGCTGTAAGGTCACACTCAGGATCTTGACGCAGCAGAGAAAACCAAGTCCGTGAAACACCACTCCAGGCCCGGCAAGATGGCTGGAACAGAACAGGCTGACCACTGCCAGCGCTGGCAGCCCCACGGCGCACACGGAACGGTCACGCCTGCTGATGGCACGTGAAAAGGGACGATCGCTTTGAGAAACGCTCCACAGGGCCTCCTGGTCCCAGCCCTGCCACCCCGAGGTGTGTGCTGGAGATAAGTCAGTGGACACGTCAGTCTGACAAGGAAGACAGCTACTTAGTAACTGACAGGCAGGTGACGTGGACAGTGTGGAACGCTGGGAAACGGGGCGGGCGGTTCACGGACTGGATGGGGTAAAGCAGAATGGCGCAGAATTTTCACCGTGCTACTCAGAATGACGTGACACTTGTGTCACCCGAGATGTGTGCAAAAGTGTGTTCACAGCGGCTTCACGCGCAATGACTAAAAATGCAAAAGAGCCTGCATGTCTCCTCTCCTTGGTACCGACAGATAGACGGCGGAGCAGGGACACTTCCCACAGCGATGACAGGACCAGAATATCACCACACATGACAGCACGGGCGGCCCTCACAGGCGTAACGCGGGAAGGGATCCAGGTCTGAGAAGGAGGCCTGCTGCCTGCTTCCACAGATGGGAAGTTCTAACAGGAAAATCCACAGTGACAGGTCAGGGCTCCAGAGAGCCACGAGGGAGGGGTGACACTGGGTCGGGCCAGCTGCCTCGAGGTTCGCACTTACAGTTTCCAATCTGCCTGTAGAGATGTGTCAACGCAACATTTTTTTTAAAGTTACATTTTAAAAGAGAATCATCACCTATTTTGGACTTTTAAGTCCAATGTAAGATCAAGAAATCTTTTCAGAATATGTCCACACAGGCCTATCTGTAAGCCAACAGAATTGCACAGATGGCCGGGTGTGGTGGTTCATGCCTGTAATCCCAGAACTTTGGGACGCTGAGGAGGGTGGATCATGAGGTCAGGAGATCGAGGCTAGCCTGGCTAACATGGTGAAACTTCATCTCTACTAAAAAAAAAAAAAAAAAAAAAATTAGCCGGGCATGGTAGATGCCTGTGATCCCAGCTACTGGGGAGGCTGAAGCAGGAGAGTTGCTTGAACCTGGGAGGTGGAGGTTGCAGTGAGTGGAGATTGTGCCACTGTACTCCAGCCCGGGGGACAGAGCGAGACTCCATCTCAAATAAATAATAAACAAATAAAGAATTACATAGATGTAGTTTCATAAGGGGCATCAAAGATGGTCGATGGAGGGAAGATCATTTCCTGAGACGTGACTGCATTCACTGAGCCTGGGTCTGGGGGACCTTCCTCACATCATTCAGGCATCAGAGGCAACAATCCAAGGAGAGGCAGCAGCCCCTTATTATTCACAAGTGATCACCCCAAGACCCCAGTGGATGGCTGGAGCTGCAGGGAGTACAGACCCAGCTGCCATCAATCAAAACCCACTTCTGTTCATGTATTCCATCCACAGACGGAACGCCTCCTCCATCTTAACTAAGCACTTTGCACGCACCACGGCCTAAATTTTGCAACAGCAAAGCCAGCAGGAGTGTCTTTTTTCCTTCATGGATAGAAGATTTGTTTTTATTTCTAGATCTTAGCAACCTCAGCATATGATTTGTTTTCTTTCCTTATTAAGTTGAGGATTCTCATATTTTCACTTAAAGGAAGAGCTTCAGAGCTTCTTTCTGGCGTGTCTGAATCGCCAGCATCACTGCTCTTACACTTTGGGGCCATAATTAAGTCAAACGACGATGCCTTCAACACAAGTACTATGATACCACGGCAGTCAGTCTGACAAGCAACACAGCTACTTAGTAACTAACAGGCAGGTGACGTGGACAGTGTGCAATGCTGGGAAACGGGGTGGGGGTCATGGACTGAATGGGATAAAGCAGAATGGTGCAAAATTGTCATCATGCTACTCAGAATGACGTGCAATTTAACACTTACGAATTGCTTATTTCTGGAAATTTCTATTTCATACTTTTGGACCACCTCTGACCGTGGGTAACTGAAACCACAGAAAGCAATGCCGTGTGCCTACCTCTGAAAAAGTATGCCTGCAATTTCGGTCTGCTGCCACCAGGTGGTGATAGAGACTGAGTCGGCGGGGTAACATCACGCTTGCACGGGCCCTAAGTCACCACGGGCCCTAAGTCACCATGTGCCCACTGCTGCACTGTGGCCTTTCTCGACAGTGGCATCTCTCCCCTCCTCACGCAGGCGGAAGCTAGAAGGCCCCTCAGCACTTGGGTGACTGGGCACCAGTGGGAAGGTGACTGGTCTAAGGTGACGTGGGCAGTGAGGCACAGGACCTACAAAGACATAGGCCACTTAACCCCAGTGTGGCCCCTCAGCCCACTCCAGTGCCCCAACCGCAGGGTCTGGCTTGACCTTCAAAAGCAGCACCCTGTTGACACGTCCCTAATCAGAAAAGAAATATCCTTCCCTTCCCAATGATACATACAATCTTTGTTAAGTCACCTGGCTCCAAAATGAGCCACAGACGGTTTAAAATGACGCAAAGTTAAAGCCAAACCAAACCACAGGTAAGGCTCGTGCAGGGGCCCAGCACCCGCTCATCCGGCCACCCTGTGTCCCGAGAGTCCCCACGTCCCCACGTCCCTCCAGCAGCTCCTGCTGCCATCAGTCAGGCTCTGCTCCTGCGGGAGGCTTGAGCTGCCGGGCGGTCTGAATAATTAAAGGAGACCTTTATTCACCTCCTGGGCTCCCTGCGTGCGATGTCTCCTTCCTTCTACAGGCAGCCTCACAGGGCAAATATGGGGAGAAGCCACCACTGCAGCTGTGACAGTGGCCAGGATGGCCTCTCTGTGGGCTGCTGGGTGTCCACCACCCAGGGCCCCGTGTCCTGAGCTGCCTCCTCAGTTTCCCCGGTGACCTCAACACTCCCACACCCACGCAGGTTTGCCAATGACCTGCTCCCAGCCTGTGTCTCTCACCCTGTGCCTGCTGGACACCTGCTCAGGTGAGCTCTTGACAGCCAGGGTGAGGGGGCAGGACAGATGCTCCAGGTGTGCCTGGGCCTCCTGGGGTGGACACAGAGCATGGCTGTGCACACACCCAGGCCTGGGCTCAGCTCTGCCCTCCACACGGTCTCACGTCTCTACTGGAGCCCCACCGCCTGGGGCCCTGAATCACCCTCCTCGCCCACTTCCCCACACGACGACTGTCACTGCCACTGATTGCCCAGCTTGACCTCTGCTGACTCCTCTTGCTTCCCAGAATTTGTGGTCCAGAGAGCAGTGGAGAGATTTTTGTAGAAGGCCATCAGAGTGGTCCACACCTTCCTGCCACCCCCGAGGCTCCCAGCACACAGCAGCCATGTCTGCTGGCCTGCAGAGCCCCTGCCCAGGGACCTGCCGACTCCCTGCCCCACACCAACCTCCAAGCCCGTGTTCCCACCATGTTCCTGTGGGCTCCTCCCACTGTCTCTGAAGACACCAGGCACATCTCACCACCCACGCCGAGCCCAGCCCCACCTCCACCTGGAGCTGGATTCCAGGTATTCACAAGGCCAGCGGCTTCTGGATTTGCAGTTATCAGCCACAATACCAGCTCCCCAACATGGGCACCCCAATGAGCCCACAGTCACTATTTCCCCACGGACTTCTCTGCGGGCTCCCAGGCCCCCTGCAGTCACCGTCTCCCCACGGACTTCTCTGCGGGCTCCCAGGCCCCCTGCAGTCACCGTCTCCCCACGGACTTCTCTGCGGGCTCCCAGGCCCCCTGCTTAACTTCCATGGACGTGTGTATTTGTCATTACTGGCGTTTTCCAGCCCACTGTGCTCTGCGGAGCCCCGGATGCTCCCAGAGCATTACCCAGAAAGATGTGCAGGGAGGAGGGTGCTGCCCAGGAGGGTGGGGGAACGAGCCCTGTGGGCTCCTCCAAATCTGCCACCCACAGCCACACACTGCCCCTCTCTGTCCCCGCTGCACTGTCCCGGCAGGGCGAGACCAGGCACTCATCAGTGTCCAGCAGGCTCTGAACTACTGACAGGTGTCAGACTACCGACGGGAAACACGGCACGAGGGGGCTTTGGAAGGGCGCAGATGAACCCTTGGGGTACTGGCTGGCCCCACATGGTCAGGAGGAAACCTCGTCCAGTTTCACCGCATCGGGGTGCGTTCTGCAGATGGAGTCCGAGGCCTGTGCACCATTCAGCCTTGGCCTTCTTCTGTAAACTCGGCAATGGCACCAGGAAAGAGGGCTGGGGCGAGGTTCCCGCAGGCAAGAGGCACCCGAGGAGGCTCAGGGCCGAGGGTGGGGCATGGGGAACGTCCCTCTCTGCGCTCCATTGGGACACCGTGCCAGGTGGCCGCACTCCCTGACCACAGAGCTGGCAGCACGCTGGCCGCCCTGATTGCAGTGTGGACCATGCAGGGGTCCAGACAATGTGGACACACACTCCACGTGTGCTCCCAGGATTTGCTCAGCAAGCCTTTCTTCCCACAAAGGTCACCAGGAGCCTGATCCCGTGTTACCCTGGGCACCACAATAGCGGACTGGAATGAATGAGCCCGGACTGTATCCACTATGCCTGTTCCTGCGCCAGGTTTCCCCTGAACAGACACGGCCCCCTCTGCGATTCTAGCAGCCGGCTCTGGGTTTCAGAGGCCGTAAGAGCAGCTGTGTACATGAATCAAGGTGCTCACAGGGCCAGGAGCTCTGAGCTTGTCTGCTCCCTTCACCTCCTGACCCCCAAAACCCCCCTGGAAGGAGAGCAGCCTCCTCGCCTCCGCTGATGGAAGAGGAGACCCCGGCCTGGGAGACGGCCGAGTGCTGGGTCGCTGCACAGCTGGTGGGTGCACGGCCACGGCGGGGCCCAGCGGCGTGACCCCAGCACCCCCCTGCCCCTCCGGTCATCTGCCTCCACGAGGTGCTAAGATGAATTCGCCGGGGACCTGCAGCTGTTCTCCTGGAAGGACGAACATCAGCTCCAATGCCATCGCATTCTGCTGCTCACGGGCTGCCCAAGACGCCACAGCATGGCCACAGGTCTGGTCCTTTCTCTGCACGCCAACGCCCTAGGTCTGGGCCAGCAGGGGCGTTTCCAGGAGAGAACAGAGACTTTCTACACAGCACTGACGCCCCCCGTGCCCCCACTTTCCAGCTGTGGGCTTGGGGCCAGCTCTGCCCTTTGTGGGACTCAGTTTCCCTGCTTTTAACAGGAGGTGACAGCAGTACTTCCCTGGGTGGGTGTCTGTGTAATGAATGGGGTGATCCATACAACCATTCAGGAAGGAGCCAGGACAGGCCAGCCCTCAGCCCATCGACGGCTCACCGTGCTCTGTCACCCACGCAAGACGCAACGTGGCTTTCAGGATGTCGAAAAATATCGCCCATATTTAGACTCCACCCAGAAAGGCAGGGAGCTGCAGACCTGAGTGTCCTTCAGCCTCCTTCCAAGAGGCCATGGGCTGTGCACGTCCACGCAGTGACTGCCACGGACAAGGAACTGCAGGCTCCGTACAAGGGACCTGCTCCGCCCTCCTCAGAAGAGCCCTGGAATCCCCAGATGGACCATAACAGGGACACAGTGGTCACGGGACCTTGCTGCCCGCCCCCTTGCCCCACCCTCGGGAATGTTTATGGGGCTGAGTTTCGGAGGTGGAAGGGGACAGGGCAGCTCAAGGTCCTCTGGCATCAGGCAGACCCCGTGAGCGCTTCCCTGAGGTGTCCTGAGTGTCCCTGCTAATGGCCGCAATCAGGGCCCGAGGCAGCACCACACGCTGGGCTCTCCGCTCTCGGCTTCCTGGAGAGAATTTCCTCAAAGATTTTTCAGATATTTCTTCTTGTAGATGCTGATTATTCTCAAACGCTGATTAATGTGTGTAAGATGAGGGAAGCGACATTATTAGCAGAGTGTAGTGGACGCTTTAAACACCATCAAGGACCTGGAAGGCATCACTCAGACTCAAGAGCAGCGGTGCCCCCCCATCCTTCCCTCTCCCCAGCTCAGGCCTGCAGGTTCACTGGCTCTGATGATCATCGGGTGTCCCTGAAAACCTGCTCTAACCAGGCACTCGGAGGTACCGGGACCCACTGACAAACGTTCACAGAGCGCCTACACACGCAGGCCACAGGCTGTGTGCCGGAGATGCAGGCGTGGATGGCACCATCCCGTCATGGTGAGGCTGCAGGGCTAGCTGCAACAGAGACACACGCCCCAGGGAAGAGGTGTGCTGTGGGACTGCACTGAAATGTACACAGAGTGACGGAGCAGGACCAACCAGCTGGGCTGGGGATGCGTGGATGGCCGTGCTGAGCCTCGGCTTCAGCTCTCCATCCTGGGGACGCGTGGACTCCCGTGCTGAGCCTCGGACTTGGCTCTCCGTCCTAGGGACGCGTGGACTGCCATGCTGAGCCTTGGCTCTCCGTCCTGGGGACACGTGGACTCCCGTGCTGAGCCTCGGCTCTCTGTCCTGGGGACATGTGGACTCCCGTGCTGAGCCTTGGCTCTCCGTCCTGGGGACGCGTGGACTCCCGTGCTGAGCCTCGGCCTTGGCTCTCCGTCCTGGGGATGTGTGGACTCCCGTGCTGAGCCTCGGCTCACACAGTGCTCCCTGAATGCTGGGGTCTCCTCTTCTTCATCGCAAGCCATGCTCCCTGGAGCTGGGAGTTTGGGGGCCCACAGTGGGGGACACCCAAGGGAGTCCATGTTCTGAGCAGAAGAACACCCTGGGTCCAGTCTCATCTCTCTACAGAGGCGTCAAGAGCCATGCAGCTGCTCTGTGCTTTTCCAACAATTAAACGCACAAAGATCTGGAACTATCTACTGGCTAACTTGCTGGAGAAGGACAGGCTTCCTCCCTCCGGTAAAACGGGACTCTGATGAGCAAACTGCCTGGCGTTTCACACGGTGGCCACTGTCCCCTGAGACCACAGCCAGGACTGGGCCGAGCCGTCAGCTCCTCCCCGAAAGTATTCCACGAGTGGCCCTGGGCTGGCCAAGGCACTGTGAGCTGAGGCTCCAGCAGCAGCCACACCCGCCCTGCCCGTCTGCTGGGCCGGACACGGCTGCGTGCTGTGGACTGAAGCAATTCTTACCCGCGTCCTGGGGAACCGGGGGCAGGCTCTCTGCAAGTCCCACCGTCTTCCTCCCGAACCAGCCTTGCTCACAACTGAGGGACGTGGTGCCCGCATCCCAGGGCGTCTCCAACCCCATCTGGATCAGGCAGGATGACACTGAGGGATGTGCCAGGGAGGGAAGTGTCACCAGCAGCCCCCAGGAGCCACTCTGCTTGCCAAGCATTTATAACACGCCACCCTCTCCCAGTAGCCGTTCCGTAACTAAAAGGCCGCGGGTGGCAGCAGTCTGCGTGGAGATTGTGTCCCAACAGCCCCGTCACGGTCGAGCCAGTTGGCGGCTGGCAGTGCCCGCCAAGCGGAGGGCCACGCCGGCACCCACAGCTTCTGTGCACAGAGCACGGACCCCAAGCCGGGAGGGGTCCCGGGGTGGGCAGAACCCACAACCTGGCCGGGGACGTGGCTGCAGGACCCAGTTGCCCGTGGCCTCAGGATGCCTCTGGACATGCGGGATCTCCCTGAGCTGGCAGAAGGGAGCCAACACGTCCACGCCCCCCGCGGTGGTGAGGGCACATCCTGAGGCAGGCAGGGGCCCAGCTGGCCTCCGTCACGTGCTGGAAGGTACCTGGACCGTGAGTCCTTTCCTCAGGTTAGGAGAGCGAGTGCCCAGCAAACAGCCCAGAGCAAAGCCGGGTACTCCACATGGAGGTCAGACCCCTCTGAAGCCCCCCCGGCTTCCTTATCCTTCCTCAGATCAGGGCCTCTGTGACTCGGTGAGGGCTCCAGACCCCCTCGTAGACGGTGCTGGGTGGTCAGTGCAGGATGCCAGCTGCTGAGGGCGGTCAGGGCTCAATGCAGGAAGGACTGCCCACAGACAGCCCCTTCCTCCCACAGCCTCCCCAGACCTCAGTCAGCCCGGATGTCCCGCACCCCTCAGTGGCCACTGCAGCCCCGACAATGGGTCTGTGCAAGGCCGTGAGCGCAGCCCGCCCACCCCAAAAGCTTCCAGGGAAACTGCCCAGGTCCGGGACAGAGGCTGGAGGCCACCACCCTTCACCCCGCGGCTCAGCTCTGGGGCAGTCCCGTTCACAAACCCCACCCTCTGCTGCCCCACACTGGCCTGCCACCTTCACGTTGACTTGATACTGACCAGGGTCTCTGTGTTGTGTGAAGACTGTGGGGAACCGGGGCCCCTCTTCTCACAAACACCACTCGCTGAGGGGATGAACGGGGAGGCAGGGCCGGCCACAGCCTCTCCAGCTGCCACCCTGGGGCTGACCCCTGGCCACGCTGAGTGCTGACTGGTCGGGTGAGGCTGAGTCGGCCATGAACACCACATCCTAGGGGACCCTGGCGCACTCTCAGCCTCTTGTGTACAATACAGCAGGCGATTCTCGTCTCTCCCTGTGGAGAAACCCCCTCGCCCTAATCCCAGCCACAGCGGCTCAGCTGGCCCTGAAGACCTGCTGTGCTCTGCCGGCCTCTCGCAGCTGAAATTTTCACTTCCGCGCTCCTGTGATTAAACTCCACATTTCTAGGGCACCATGAGCTGCCAGGCACGATGACAGCCAACGACGTGGGAAAGGCGTAGCTTCCCTACCCCCCCGGCTCCCGCAGTCACTGCCCGGACCCACAGTCCCCCAGCTCCCGCAGTCACTGCCCGGACCCACAGCCACCCCG
>PVKV010041049.1:0-11764 GCA_004027835.1 Alouatta palliata | reverse complement strand
TCGAGACCATCCTGGTCAACATGGTGAAACCCCGTCTCTACTAAAAATACAAAAATTAGCTGGGCATGGTGGCACGTGCCTGTAGTCCCAGCTACTCGGGAGGCTGAGGCAGGAGAATTGCTTGAACCCAGGAGGCGGAGGTTGCAGTGAGCCGAGATCGCACCATTGCACTCCAGCCTGGGCAACAAGAGCGAAACTCTGTCTCAAAAAAATAAATAAATAAATAAAATAAAAACATTAATGTCTCACAAACTCTAGTCTAGTCTTAGATAAATTCACTGATAAATTCTAACAAACATTTAAAAAGAAATAAATCCAATCCTCCCTAAACTATTCCAGAGAAATAAGGTAGGAGGAGGAAAAAAACACTTCCCAACTTATTTTAAAACCCGTATTAATCTGATAGCAAAGCCAAAGACATCACAAGAAAACAACAACTAGCCCTCAAAAAAACAAAACAAAAAACCGTAATTTGAGCAAACTTAATTCAGCAACATATAAAAAGAATTATACACCATGACCAAGTCATATTTATTCCAGGAATGTGAGGTTAATGTATCAATTTACTACTTTAACAGAATAAAGGATGAAACTATATAATCATCTCAATAGATGTAGAACAAGTATTTGACAAAATCCAACACCCATTCACGGTTAATTTTTTTTTTTTCTGGTAAACTAGTAATAGAATTTCTTCAAAGTCATAAAAGTTATCTACAAAAACCCTACAGCAACCATTATACTTATTGGTGAAAGATGGAATGTTTTTCCCCTAAGACCAGAATAAAACATGAATGTCTACTCTCACCACCTCAATTCCTACCATACTAGAGGTTCTAGTCAGTTCAATCAGGCAGGAAAAAGAAATAAAAGGCATTCAGGTTGGAAGTGAAGACGTAAACATCTCTTTGTTTGCAGACAGCATAATCCTGTATGTAGAAAATCCTAGGGAATTTACATAAAGAACTATCAGAATTAACTAACAAGGTGCAGGGTCCAAGATAAATATGTAAAAATCAATTGTATTTCTATGTATTAGCAATGAATAATCCCAAAATGAAATTAGAAAAACAATTCCATTCACTATAGCATCAAAAAAAGTAAAATATTTAGGAATACATTTAACTAACGAAAGATGAGACTTGTATACTGAAAGCTACAATCTACTGCTAAGAGGAATTAAAGATGATTTAAATAAGTGGAGAGATATTCCATGTTCATGGATTGGAAGACTCAACACCGTCAAGAAGACAATTCTCTTAAGTTTATTATTAGAGTCAGTGCCATTCCTATCAAGTCCCAGTAGGCATTGTTCTTTTTGGCAGAAATTGACAAGCTGATCCTAAAATTTACATGGAAATGCAAAAGACTCAGAATGCCCAAAACGATTTTGAAACAGAACAAAGCTGGAGGATTTACACTTCCTGATTTCACAACTTATTATAAATCTATACTAATCAAGAAATTGAACTGTTGGCAAAAGAATAGACAGACATACAGATCCATGAAGTAAATTGAGACTCCCGAAATAAACTCTTACATTTATGGTCAATTAATTTTTGACCAAGGTGTGAAGGCAATTCGATAGGGAAAAGATAGTCTTTAACACGTGCTGGGATCTGGGATAACTGGATATTCACATGCAAAGAGAAGAAGTTAGACTTCAGGTAATACAAAAAATTGGCTCAAAATGGACCACTAATAGCCAAAACTAAAAAAAACCTTTAGAAGAAAACATTAAGAGAAAATCCTTATGATCTAAGATTAGGCAAAGGTTTCTTAGATGCAACACAAAAAGCATGACCCATCAAAGAAAAAAAATTGATGAATTGCACTTTTTTAAATTTAAAAACTTTTCCACTCCAAAAGACACCATTAAGAAAATGAAAAGACAAGCCACGGATGGGGCAAGTTATTTGCAAATTGAATAATACTTACATTTAGGAAATACAACACAATAAAAGACAACCCAATTTTTAAAATGGGCCAAGCCTTGAATAGATATTTCACTGAAGAGTATATCCAAAGGGCAGATAAGCACATGAAAATACGCTCACTATTGTTAGTCATTAGACAGATGCAAATTAAAACTACAATGAGACACCACTTCACACCCACTAGAATAGCTATAATTAAAAAGACAGATAATAATAAGTCTTGATGAGAATGTGGAGCAATTGGAACCCTCATACCCGGCTGATGAGAATGTAAAATGGTGCAGCAATTTTAGCCAACAGTTTGTCAGTATCCTTTAAATATAATGTAAATTTACTATTACGACTTAGCCATTTGACTTCTAAATATCTACCCAAGAAAAATGAAAACACAGGTTTGCACAAAAACTTTCACATCAGTGTTCATAGCTGCATTAGTCATAATACCCAAAAAGTATAAACAATCCAATGTCCATCAGCTGGTGAAGAGATCAACCACAATTCCATGTAATAGAGTATTATTATTTGGCAATAAAAACAAACTGGTATGAGTAAATGTAAAAAAAATATAACTCTCAGAAACATGCTGACTGAAAGAAACCAGATATAATAGACCACACAGTGTATGATTACATTGCTATGAAATGTTCAGAAAGGGCAGTGCTATAGTGATAAAAAGGAGATTCACGGTTCCCTGGGGCTGAGGGTAGAAATGGGGAGTGACTGAAATGGGTGCAAAAGATTTGGTGGCAGGGGCAATGGAAATATCCTAAAATTGGGCCAGACACGGTGGCTCATGCCTGTAATCCCAGCACTCAGGCAGGCCAAGGCAGGACAATCACTTGTTCAGGAGAACAGGAGTTGGAGACCAGCCTGGGCAACACAGCAAGACCGTATCTCTACAAAACAATTAAACGGTTAGCTGGGCATAGTGGCGCATGTCTGTGGTCCCAGCTACAGGGGATGCTGGGGTGGGAGGATTGCTTGAGCCCAGGAGTTCAAAGCTGCAGTCAACTCTGACCTGCACTCTAGTCTGGGCAAGACAGCACCCCACCCCTGCAACGCTGCTGAAATGCCTGCTTGGGAGGAGTCGGGGTGGACCCCAGAAAGTCTCCATCACCTTACTCACTGTGAGGCCCCATTGGAACAGGGATCTTTCAGTAAATGTGTCTAAAATAAATTAGTGGAAGTGGAAATTTCTCCAGCAGGAAGAATCCGCCTCCTCCCGGGCTGCAGTCCTCCCACAATCACGGACTGTCCTCCTTACTCCCCAGTGAAGGGACGAGGCCCACACATGTTTTGCAAGCCCTGTGTGTTGTACACGCTTGACGTGCGCAGTTGATTTAAGCCCAGAAAATCCTTTAATTACTGCCGCTACTTCTGGCTGGGTTCTGGGAAAGAACTAATTCAAGCAGCGATCACTCGACCTGAAATATTATGAATGTAATTTCATTATTTGGTCTGTGCAGGTCGTGGGCAAGGGGTTACAATAATTGGCTTTGCTGAGTGCCTGTTGGAATGGCAATTTGTCACCCAATTCTGTGGCTGACAACCGACAGACAACTCCCCTAGTGAGGCCCAAGTCATTTTCCCCTGCCTGGCCCGTGACCTGGCAGGTGACATTGTCAGGGTATGCTCACAGCAGCCACTCCAGACTTCAGGGTGAAGAGCTTTCCACATGAGCCGTAAGGCACCTGTCTACCCACGGGTGGACAGGAATACTGAGGTGAACACACATACTCGTACACACCCAGGATTATGGGTGAGGGCCAGATGCACACACACATGCACACAGAGGGGGACCTGACCCTTCACCAGGACACATACACGTGTGCAAAAGAACCAGAACACATCTGCTATAAGCAGGAATGAAGCATACCCCAATAGTCCGCAGGGCAGTGCCGTGTGGCCCCCCCCCATCCCCACCCCAGGCTGGCCCTCCAATGCTGTGCATCTTGTTGCATAGTCCTTGCTCCCAGCCCTAAGTGGTTGTCGGGTCACCAAGAAGACTTCAGACCTTTGGGATCTGAAGACCCACGTTTTAATTCAAGCACTGACACTTCCTGGCTGTGTGACCTTGGGCAAGTGACTTTGCCTCTCTGTGCTTCAGTTTTCCCATCTGTGAGGCTCCAGCATGAGGATATTGGTAAAGCACAGAAAACACAGAGCCTGGTACACAGTAGGCACTGAAGGCTCACACCGTCATCACTGCTCGCACCACACTCCCAGATGCCACCTCCCTAAACGCCCTCAGGACTCTCGGGTCCCTCTCCCAGCCCTGGGGACATCTCCGTGACACAGAGGCAGCAGGGAAGGCGAACCTGCAAAGCGCCCCCTGCTGGGCCGTGCCAAGCCTGTCTCCAAAGGGATCGTCGGGCATGGCTGCCACGGTGCCCTAGGCTGGAAGAAAGGGAGCCAGGATGGCCATGCCTGCCACACCCCATTCACTGCAGGAAGCAGGCCACCAAGTCAGAAATCCTCCTCCATTCATACCCACGGGCACCCACACCTCCATCCCCAGGTGGATACTGGAGGGAGTGCCCACCCCCAGCAAGGCTTTTCTGGAAATGATTCTTCCTTTGCTACAGCAACAGAAGCTTGCCAGTAGGTACAAGTATTTGTATGTAAGTAACTGTGCATAAATGAAGGTTTTAATTAGGTGTGCTCCCCAGAACCCTATTCCCTGGCCCTTGCCTCCCCTGTATCTCTGCTGATCAGTCACCTCCCAGACCCCCCAGGTCCTCTGCCAGACCTGAACAGTGGACAGGGTATCTGGCAGAGTTTCTGGCCGCTGAAAGAGACAGCATCACCGAGGGGCTCTGTGCGGCCTCTGTTGGTCAGCAGGGCCCGGGAGACACTCTGCTCATGGCCCGTATGGGGTCTGGCTTCATGGGGGTCCTATGGGGCTGAAAGTAATTCATAGAGTCCCCTTCCCACCCAGAGACCCACCACCTCTGTGTCCTCCCATGGGGCACAGGGAGGAGAGCAGGCATGGAGCCAAATAGGGCCTAGGGGGCAGGTCTCAGCCCCGCGGGGGTTTAGGGTATGGGAAAGATCCAGTCCTCCCAGCTATTCCAACAGGAGGTACCAGCCACCACCTATTATTTAACTTTGAAGAACACATTCCAAATTAGAGATGCCCCCTAACATCAGGATAATCCACATAAACGTATGTTACAGATTCTTAGCTTTTCTTAAGACAGGTTCTCGCTCTGTTGTCCAGGCTGAAGTGTAGTGCATGATTTTGGCTCACTGCAACCTCTGTCTTCCTGGTTCAAGCAATTCTCCTGCCTCAGCCTCCCCAGTAGCTGGGATTACAGGTGCCCGCTACCACATCTGGCTAATTTTGTAGTTTTAGTAGACACAGGGTTTAACCTTGCTGGCCAGGCTGGTCTTGAACTCCTGACCTCAAGTGATCAGTCCGCCTCGGCCTCCCAAAGTGCTGGGATTACAGACATGAGCCACTGCACCCGGCCAGATTCTTACCTTTTTAAAAAAACAAAACAAAAAGAAAAAGGATGATCTGGCCACTCCGGACCTGCACTCCTGCACAGAGCTCTGGGCTAGACCGGAGCAGCAGTGGCACCTGGCCTTGGGGACTGTCTGTCCACTTTCCCCTCACCCTATCCCCACCCCTCCCATCCTGTGGTCTCTCCCTCCACGTGGTTCTGTCAGATCCACTGTCATGGGTCCCAGTGACCCCGCACAGTTCCCACGGACATCCCCTCATCTCCCTCCCTCCAGCGCAGACCCAGACCCTGAGGACAAAGGTCAGATGCATTCACAAATGGCTACAGCCTTTGCAGGAGGTGTGATGGGGTCTTGGGACTCCATCCAGGACCCGAGGAATGCCGCGAGCAGCCTTCCCATGGTGAAGCATCTTTGGACACAACCAGAATGTGGCAAGGGGCTCATGGATCACACCATCCCTGCAGTCCCACCCCGGTGGAGAACCGTAACCAGGCTCAGAGCTTGGTGGGGAGCTTGGATGGGGCCAGACCACCCTTCTCAGGGGTCTTCAGGCCTTCTGGGGGGGCTGAAAAATGCCTCAACCGGGCCTCAGGGTAAGATGACAGGCAGCCCCCGACTTCCCTCTGAGACCCCAGATGCGAACACAAGAAGCCCCCAGGAGCTCCTCTTTTCCCCACCAGGAGCCAGTGCTGTGCAGGGACTCCCCAGTGGCAGTTGTCAGAGGGGACAACTGAACCGATTTAAGCACAGCTATTTTCCCCACATAAAACAAAATTTCAAAATGAGCAAATCTTTCACTGACTTCCACTATGATTCAAGTCAAAACTGCAGAGCTACAAATCCTGGAAAATAAGCTTCATAATGAAAACATCAGCAGGCATATAATGGTGAAGCTTTTTCGGCTTAAATGAGATCTGCCCAGCGGCTCCCAACTTCTGCAAATATTGTGAGAAGGAGGGGGGGACCTGCAGTGACCCAAAAGGCACCACAAATGGCGTCGACCTCAATGCAAGAGTGGGATAACCCCACGGGCAGGCAGCTGGAGCCCAGTGGAAGGTGAATGAGCCCTCACTCATCCCTACAGACCCACCCCTTCGGCCTCCAGAACCGGACCTCCGAGCTCCTGTTGTCATAACTACCACCATCACCTTTTCAGGGTTTTAAAAAACCAAGACCCACGCATGGCCATGGAGGAGGACAGCAATCACAGCAACAGCCCTGTCCTTGGAGCGTGGGTGGACTCCTCACCACTTCCCTGCTGTCTGTGTTAGGAAGGGGGGCCCCAGGATGTCAAGAGGGCTGGTACATGGTGGGACACCCCCGGGCCCTTCTTCGTGCTGGCAGTGGGTGTGTCCTGTTTCAACTCACTGGATGTCCCCAGGCCCTCCCGCTTGACCCTGAGACTCCAGGCCAAGTGAGGCTGGAGGAGGGGGACAGATCCAGGCAGAGGGCCCCCCTCCTCGGGCCCCCATGAAGCCTGGTGCCACTTGGGGAGTGGAGTCTCCCCTGCCCTCAGCCTCTCCACAGCAGCTGTCCTGGGCTGAGCGGGAGGCTTGGCTCTGATGCTGGATGACTCTCACTGAAGACGCTCAGGCAGTGAATGGGGACAGAGGTGGGGGAGGCGTAGCACAGGTGGAGGGAAGAGTAGTCAGCTGTGTGGCATTCCTCCCCATCACCCAGCCTCAGTGCCCCCTTGGGATCAATGCCTGGCCCTAGGAGCAGTCCCAGGACTCCAGACCTGATGTCATCCTGCAGCATCTCGTACACAGACCTTGACCTCCGCTTCTTCCTTCTCCCATCCCTCCAATGCATTCTGGGCCAGGCAGAGTGGGAACCGGGTCACCCCACACCTGAGACCTGCCCTGGGCCTCTGGGCTGTGACTCATGCCACAGGTGAACAAAGCTGGATTCACCCCCAAGGGGGTCCTCCGGGGAACAATTGGCCGCTATTGAGACACAACCCAACACTGGGGCTACCTGGGGACTCGGGACAAGCATTGGAACCGCCTGCCCCTCCTGGACCCTGCCCCAGGCCCCCACATAATGGGAGATCCAGTTTTCTAGCTGGACTGAAATTTCAGAAGGTGTCTTTGTTGTGGGTTTTATTAACCCAACCAGTGGAAGAGCCTGGGGGCTTCGGTTCAGGGAGTTGATAATCTGTTCGGTGTTGGCAAGAAATGTCTTTCAGAAAAATGGTAGAACATCAGACAGTAAAAGAAATATTCAGGAGTTTGAGGCTGCAGAGAGCTATGATCATGCCACTGCACTGCAGCCTGGGTGACAGAGCAAGACCCCTTCTCTTAAAACAAAACATACAGGCTGAGCATGGTGGCTCACGCCTGTAATCCCAGCACTTTGGGAGACTGAGGCGGGTGGATCACTGAAGTTAGCAGTTGGAGACCAGCCCGGCCAACCTCGTGAAACCCCATCTCTACTAAAAATACAAAATTGATCGGGTGTGGTAGCGGGTACCTGTAATCTCAGCTACTGGGGAGGCTGAGGCAGGAGAATCACTTCAACTCAGGAGGTGGAGGCTGCAGTAAGCTGAGATCAGGCCACTGCACTCTGGCCTGGGTGACAGAGCGAGACTCCATTTCAAAAAACAAAAACAAAAAACAAACAAACATAGACTGTGATGTTAGCTAGAAGTAACAGGAAAGAAGGACGGAGTGGGGAAGCACAGGTTTTAGAATCAGACAGATCTGGGCTCAAACTCTGGCTTAGCCACGCAGGCTTCAGGACTTTGGGTAAATGACGGATCTCCGCTAAGTTTCAGTTAAAAAGACGCCAGCCGAGGAGGTCGAGGGAAGACAGAATGAGTACCATGTGCCAGGCACCCAGTAAACAATAACCCTGACTACGTTTCATGCACACAGAAGCTTGATTACATTGTCTCATTTTTATAAATTCCCACGATATACGTGCGTGCAGCTCTGCAGTCTTCAAAGCCCCTTTTGTCCATTACTTCATTAGATCGCCTCTATTTTTAGCATGTTACTGTAGTTCTTTTAAAACGTAAGTCTCACTCTTATTGGACATGATCGTCCCAATTTTCTATTCTTCTCTCCTTTTTAATTTCCCCACCCCTAGGAACCTTTAGCATAACAATTCTGGGACTGTTTCTATTCATATCAATTTTCAGATTACAGCAATGTGATGTCTGTTTCCTAATTTAATTAGGTGATTCCTGTTATTAGTTCCTACATGCTCATTATTTTTCATTTAGCATATTTTAATGCACCAAAGGAAAGTGAGGCTCTAGCTGGAGACCCCCCAGGGTGTCTTCTGCAGGAAGAATCTAATATTCACTCCAATTGCAGGGGGTGGAGGAACCCAGGCAATCATGGTCACATAGAAGACTGGGAAGCCACAGGATGGAACCACTACAGGGAACAACCCAGGCTCAGGTGAGAGAGGCTTGAGACTGATAAACTTTCACTGCAGAGATGGGGACCACAGTGGGCGCCCCTCCAAATCAGGGCCTCCCAGGGAGTGTAGCACTGAGGGTCCTTCATAGCTCCCACTCCCAAACAGCAGAATCCAATGATGGTCCCAAAGCCAGCACTACCCAGACTCATGAAACCCACTGAGCTAAGGGTCTCCAGACCCGAAGGCTCCATGTTCTGACCCTGCGTTTTTCTGGCACTTGGGCAATTGCCATGCAGGGGGAGCTCCTTGTCTACCCCTTCATCAGTACTGGTATTTGCACAACTCCAGGAATACCCTTCACACTGCAATCTATGGGCACCATACCCCAGAATTGGTATAAAGCACAGCATGGGTGGCACCCCTGCCAGGTGTGAAGCAGTAATTGGGGCTTGGCTTTCTGGGCCCCCGGGCTCTGGCCACTCTGTCCACCCCTCCCTACCTACAATTGTGCACAATGATGGCTAGCCTGGCCTAGAAGGAACCCCCATGAAGCCATTCTGTCGTTTTTGAGAAAAAAGGAGGGCAGGACTTCCAGGGCCACCCCTGGAAGGAACACCGTTACAAGCACTCCACTCACAACCCTGCTGCGGAGAGCCTGGTGCAGCAGGTGACAAGGAGAGGGCACTCCAGGAGAACTGAAAACCCAGCGTGCGGCTTTCCCTAGGGTAAAATTGTCTTCGCTGTGGCCCAGGAAAAGTGAGGCACAGGAGGGTGAGGTGGCCCCTGGCAGCCTTGGTCGGCATTCGGGAAGAGAGTTTGAAGCCGCAGGTGCGTTGTTTAGAAACACTGGGCTCTGAGAGTCCCAGCCCTGCTGATTTTGAGATAATGTATTGCCAGCTACTTAACAGGATGGATCACTGCAATTACATGTCACTTCTGATATTCACAGTCACAACAAGGATGTGTCAGCCTCGCACGGTTTGTAGGAGATATATATGATGTTCCGCAATGCCTTGGAAAATGATTTCAGGAAACAGACTCAAGAGGGTTCCAATAAAACCCACCTGCCCGGGGAGAGCAGCCGGCTCCATGGAAACTGGAGGTGTGGGTACCAGCCCAGAAAGGAGTGTGGGCGCAAACGCCCACCTGCGGGAGGACCGGACTCACTCTGAGAGGGCCAGCAGGCTTCTTTCCCCTGCAGCCAATCTGGTCCAGCTGCTCAGGGAGGGCAGGAAGGAGCGGCCGCTGTGCTTCTGTTGCCTCTGTCACCCTCCTTTGGGTGAGCTGTTGAGAGCCTCTTAGAAGGTACCCCTGTGGTCCCGGCCCGCACAGGGCATTTGTCCTGGTGGTGCGGTCTCAGAACTCCAGGGGGACACGCCCAGAACATGACAGTCGCTCTCGGAGCTGCACAGACTTTCTGAGAGTTTCACCCTCTGCACAGGCATGGGTAGGGCAGTGTGTCCCTGGTAACCCTGGGACCCAGAGTGAGGGCCACACTTTCTCCAGTCAACACAGCACTGCCTCTAGGAGATCAAAACAAGAGCCCTGGCGTCAGTCAGGTCCATGAGCACTGGACTGGCTGGCTCTGTCCATTTCTAGCTGTGAGACATGGCGGCACTGCTCCAGGGGGAGACTCCCGGAGCCACTGGAATCTCACCCAAGCTCACTTCACTGCTCCCGACGGAGGTCAGCACCTCCTGTGCACTAGAGAGGACAAGCAAGCAGCCCACAGTTCCCCTCCTCCAGGAAGTCCTCCTGACTCCTCCAGCTCTCATCTCTCAAGAAGGGTTTATAACCTGCCTTAAGTGTCCCCAGGCCCCACTGAGCCAGGGCTTGGTCTCCCGTCGACTGCCCCTAGATTGGAGCCCTCTAGAGAAGGGCCTGGATAACCTCCTTCCTTGACCCCATAGATTGTGAGCTCCCAAGAGTAGAGCCCGAGCTTCCTCCTCCCCCCGTCTCCATCTCATTGTGCACCTCTCCCTGCCTCTGCACAGCTGAGCGGATGGCCTTGTAGGGGCCTCACACAGATGGGCATGTATGGATCTCTCCTCCTGGCTGGCAAGCCCAGGTGCCCAGGCGTGGAAGCCCCATCCCAGGACAATGTGAGGTTTGGCCAGAAAAGCCTGAAAAACACAAAATTCCATCTCAAAAAAAGAAAATGTGGTATATACACACCATGGAATACTACTCAGCCATAAAAGGAACAAAATAGTCTGTTGCAGCAGCTTGGATGGAGCTGGAGGCCGTTATTCTAAGTGAAGTAACTCAGGAATGGAAAACCAAATACCTCATGTTCTCACTTGTAAGTGAGAGCTAAGCTGTGGGGACATAAAGGCATAGAGTGATACAGTAGACTGTGGGACTCGGGGAGAAGGCTGGGAGAGGGGTGAGGGATAAAAGACCACACACTGGCACAGAGTACACTGCTCAGGTGATGGGTGCACCAAAATCTCCTAATTTACCACCACAGAACTTATCCATGTAACCTAAAACCACCTGCACCCCCAAAAGTATTAAAATTTAAAAAAGTATTAAATACATGTAAAGTGCTTGTGATCGTGCCTGGCTCATCTCAAGGGCCTGAGAGCATTAGCTAGTATTAGCATTGTTGCTGTTTCTTTATCTGCCCCAGTGAGTGTTGGCACATGGTCTCAAACTAAAAATCATTTATTTGTAAGAATTATACCTAGCCAGTTGTGGTGGCTCACACCTGTAATCTCAGCACTTTGGAGGCTGAGGGGGGAGATCGCTCGAGTCCAGGAGTTTGAGACCAGTCTCAGCAACATAGTGAGATCTCATCTGTACATAAAATAAATAGTTGTGTAGTGGCGTCTGCCTGTGGTCTCAGCTACTCAGGAGGCTCAGGTGGGAGGATCACTCAAGCCCAGCAGTGAGCTATCATGGCACTAGTACACACAAGCTCAGGAAACAGAGCAAGCCCCTGCCTCTGAAAAGGAAGGGAAGGGAAGGGAAGGAAAGGGAAGGAAAGG
>PVKV010041048.1:0-11757 GCA_004027835.1 Alouatta palliata | reverse complement strand
TATTTGGAGTGATATTTCTGCCCAAAGCTTCTTTACCCTTGCCTTAAAGTTATTTCTCAAAAATTCAATAGAAAATTCCACTAAGCCAGCTATTTTTTTCCCACTGCTTATTGGATAGATAGATGACTAGCCCAGTTCCATGGCTGATAATATGCCTGAAATGAGCAATAACACTACACACCACTAATTTTACTTTATAAAAATGATGTCAAGAACATTACCAGTCTCTTACCAGTCACTGGGGTTAGTCTTATGATATTAATAGCTTTAAGACTAGAGCAAATTCTGAGGAACTCTCAGCCTCATAGGCTTTCATCTAAGAAATTTATTTCAGTTTTTATAAATTGCACCAATTATTTTTCTTTATGTTGATATCAGGGCTTTAGATTGTAAATTAATACTTTCATAACATTAGAATAAACACAGTGAAAGCTAGTGGCCTATAAAAATACTGCTGTGGAAAAGTTGAAGGTTGGGACTATTTAACCTAGAAAAAAGCAGACCGAGGAGACAGTTTGAAAGAACAAATATGGCCGGGCACAGCAGCTCACACCTGTAATCCCAGCATTTTGGGAGGCCGAGATGGATGGACCACCCTGAAGTCAGGAGTTCCAGACCAGCCTGGCCAACATAGTGAAACCCCATCTCTACTAAAAATACAAAAATTAGCTGGGCATGTTGGCGCGTGCCTGTCATCCTAGCTACTTGGGAGGCTGAGGCAGGAGAATCGCTTGAACTTGAGGGGCAAAGGTTGCAGTGAGCCGAGATCATGCCAATTGCACTCCAACCTGGGTGACAGAGCAAGACTGGGTCTCAAAAACAAACAAACAAAAACCCAAATATTTCTAAAGCATGCACATATGCCTGGCATATTAAGAAATCTGTATTTCTTTTTTGGCCATGGATACATAACCACAGAAGTTCCACCCTAAAGCATTTCTTTTATTGAGCAAAAGATTAGAGCTTCAAGAATCTGGACTTACCAAGGCCTTAGAGAGGGTTTCAGCAGAGTCAGGACTAAATAAAAGTAATTCTGAGGGGTTCTGTTGTTGTTGTTGTTGTTTATAGACCATGTTAAAAGAAAAACTTTAGATAGATTAAATTTAGCAACATTGGTCTGGGAGCAGTGGGTCACACCTGGAATAATTCCAACACTTTGGGAGATGTAGGCTGGTGGATCACTTGAGGGCAGGAGTTGGAAATGAGCCTGGCCAACGCGGTGACGCCTTGTCTCTACTAAAAATACAAAAATTAACCAGGGATAGTGGCACACCTGTAATTCCAGATACTCATGAGGCTGAAGTATGAGAATCACTGGAACCAGGGAGATAGAGGTTGCAGTGAGCTGTGTTGTGCCACTGCATTCCAACCTGGGAGACAGAGCGAGCCTATGTCTAAAAAAAAATAGAACATTTATTTGAGCAAAGAACAGTTCATGGATCTGGCAGCACTCAGAATCAGAAGAGGTTCAAAGTTACACCCACCAGTGGGAGATTTTATAGGCCAGATCACAGAAGCAAAGTAGGCAAATCCTCTGATGGACAACAGCTAGGTATCTGCATTATTTGGGCATGGTCTGCTCACTTACTTGCCTGTGATTGGCTCATTTAACAAACTCAACCATTTGTTATACTCCTACAGTTGGTTTGGAGTCATTTATATACTGTGTTAGGTTGCAGTTCAACACGTGGGGACTCAAGGTATGGAGGGAGCTGCAGGTCGAATTTAATTGATTTAACAACAGAAACACTTTCCTTAACCTGTGCTGAAGACAAAAGCAAGTGAACATAAAATTAGAAGCAATGACTTAAATTTGCTATAGTAAGTGCTTTGTCTTCTCAGAAATAAAACTCCAAAAGGTGTTTGTAAATTGGGAATGGTGAATTGTAACTCACTGAAAATCTTAGGTGCCCTCTCAGGGATGGTTTCTCATTATGAGCCATCAAAATGAGTTATAGGCCAGGCACGGTGGCTCATGCCTATAATCCCAGATCTTTGGAAGGCAGAGATGGGCAGATCAGGAGATCAAGAGTTGAAGACCAGCCTGGCCAACATGGTGAAACCTCATCTCTACCAAATATACAAAAATTAGCCAGGCATGGTGGCTGGGCCCTGTAATTCCAGCTACTCGGGAGGCCGAGGCAGGAGAACTGCTTGAATCCAGGAGGCAGAGATTGCAGTGAACTGAGATCGCACCACTGCACTCCAACCTGGGTGACAGAGCAAGACTCCGTCGAGAGAGAGAGAGAGAGAGAGAGAGAGAGAGAGAGAGAGAAGTAGTTATTTATAATCACGTGATTCTGAGGTCCTATTTGTTCTCGTGTCATTCTGATCTAGGAAGGGGCCTTCCCCACGACTGACCTACCTGAGTGTTGCTGATGCGGATCTACTCAACCGGACTTGGTCGCGGGGCGGCAATGAGCAATGTCTCCGGTACATCGCCAGCCTCATCGCCTGCTTCCCTAGTGTGTGTGTCCGAGATGAGAAGGGAACCCCTGTCTCTTGGTCCATCACAGACCAGTTTGCCACCATGTGCCATGGCTACACCCTGCCAGAACATCGCAGGAAAGGTTACAGCCGGCTGGTGGCCCTCACGCTGGCTAGGAAGTTGCAAAGCCGAGGATTCCCCTGTCAGGGGAACGTCCTGGATGACAACACAGCATCTATATGCCTCCTGAAAAGTCTCCATGCTGAGTTCTTGCCTTGCCGCTTTCACAGGCTTATTCTCACCCCTGCCACTCTCTCTGGCCAGCCTCACCTCTAGCCCAGTGAAAAACTGCAGTGGTTTTCTTACTTTCCCTGAGCATACGCAATCTTGGCTGCCAATGAGGGGAGAGTTAAAACGGGAATCGGGATACTCTTTGGTTGTTGGAAAGGATCTGGCGAATTCATACAGGATCCACTTGAAAAGCCTGAATTCTTTGCATCTCAGCTTTCTCCAGTAAATAGATGTGGGGCTGAAGAGTAGCTGTGGCTGAAGGCAGGATGATTGGCTCCACTGTATGAGAATAGGTTCTAAAGCCAGCAGTTTTAGTGTACTGGGAGAAATTACTGAATGAGAACAAATGATTTAACCCAGGACTATGGGGCTACTGCTTTATGTTTGCTGTTTGGACCTCTGTATCCTTACAGCCACATCGCTTCCCTACTGCCATCAGTTTCCCCTATTCCCACTGCTGTGTCTCACCAACCTCTGTTCCTAACACCTCTGCCGCCAAGTTCTCTGTAGAGTAACCTGCTTTTTCCCTTTTAATTACTTGCTCTTTACTTCTGCCTAGGACTCTAGCTTATAGTTCGCTGCCCTTGGAATGTTCAAATGCAGTGGTTCTTACATTTTAGTGTTTATCAGAATCACCTGGAGGGCAGGTTGCAACAGGCATCCATAGGCCTCTCCCTCTATGAGGTAGGGCCCAAAAATTTGCATTTCTAACAGCTTCCCGCTGTTTATTTGCCTTGGATAAATGACAATATGGGCATTTTGATGCTATAAACAAATGCTATAAGCATAGGGCTAGACCTTACCTGTAATCTATTTCAGTCCCTTATTTTTGTAATCTATTTCTCATATAAAACTAAGATTCATATCTAGGGGGTGTGTGGGGTATGCAAATGAATACATAACATATATGCATACACATATATATACATTCAATTCATATCTTCTATATGTATATGTATATACTCATAGAATTTTGATAAGATAATAAACTTTAACTCTGATTACATATGAAAAATTTGAGGACCAGAGAAAAGAAATAACTTTGTCAAGATTATATTCTTTATAATCCGTACTGGAGGCAAAGCCAGAATGCTGTACTTTTAATTCCAATCTGTTCTTTTCACTAAATCATGTATCCTTTTTATAAAGAAAATTATAATGCTTAAATAATTAAAATATTAACTTTTCTTTTATCCTTGTCATTATTTCTTTTTAATTTGGGTTCCAGTTGCTTGTGTATGTGTATCTGTCAAGGACAGCAAAGAAAGAGGTAAGTATCACCAGCTGTGTTCTCCATTTACAATAAAAGCAGGCACTAACAAAATAGTTGAATTTGCCTTGTCTTGATAAACTTGACTTAGCTGTATAGAAAATACTGATTTCTGATACCCAAGGAGGACACAAAATCCTGACTACAAAGATAGGGGAAAATCCAACTTTTAGATGTTTATTCTGAGAAAAGGAAAGAAACTGGCTGAAGTAGAGCACATTTAAATAATAAAAAAAAAATAAGACTCAGTAAGAATGAATATATGCTTAGTTCGAGCCCATGGTTACCTGGAAACTTATCTATCATTGACTCCAGAGAGGAAAGCACTAAGTAACCAGAATCCATAAACCTCTGAGGAGAATATGCCCTAAGGATGCTAATTATCTTTAGCATCGAGCTTGATATATGGCAATATTATTATAGCCTTATCTTTTTCCTAATGATAATTTCCCTAACATTTGACATTTAACTATGTGCTAATAATTGCACCAAATATGAGATGTGTGTAACTTAATCCTTGTGAGGGATAAGTTACTGCCTTTTGTGGGAATTCTGGCGTAGAAGTGTTATGAGCCACCAAAGTTATGCAGACTCTAAGTGGCCAAATCATGATCAGAACATGGGTGTGTTGGATTACAAAACCTGTACTACTAGTCATTAAGCTAATTGGCCTCTCAAAGAGCTTGGAACACTTTGTAAATAATTATTCCCTTATCTCATTACTTTCTGAATTTTCTACCTTCACCTCCACCCCAAAAACAGACCCATATTTGAAAAATTTTTTTGTTTCTACCAACTTACTCATACTATTTTCTAACTTTCATCTTCCAGCTAACCATTTTGAATATAATTTCTTAACTTTTAACACTGTTTCTGACCCATTTAAGGCATGTGCACAGAAATGTCTGGAATGAGGAGAGGACAAGGAGAAGAGAAAGACTGAAGAAGTAGAAACAAGGCTGGGCATGGTGGCTCACATCTGTAATTTCAGCACTTTGGGAGGTCAAGGTGGATGGATCACTTGAGGCCAGGAGTTAGAGAACACCCAGCCAACATGACAAAACCCCATCTCTATTAAAAATACAAAAATTAGCTGGGCATGGTGGCACATGCCTGTAAGCCAGCTGCTCGGGCAGCTGAGGCATGAGAATCTTTTGAATCCAGGAGGTAGAGGTTGCTGTGAGCCTAGATAGCACTACTGCCCTCCAGCCTGGGCAACAGACCCAGACTGTGTCTTTCAAAAAAGAAATAGGAAGAGGCTTGATCAACATAGGTTTTATTTGTTGATTTAAGAAAATTCTTCAATGTAATATAAAAATCAATAAAAAAGCTTTAAGCAGAGCATTAATCTGGAAATTAGTTGAGAGGCTATAGTCTAAGCAAAATATGATGGTAACTTGGATTTGAATGCTAGCAATGAAAATGCTGAAAAATGGACAGTTAAACTATTTAGAAGGAAAAGTTGTTGGAACTTAATAATTCAGTGGCTGTAGGGTATGGCAAGAGAAAAATGTCAAGGATGACTACTGGACTTCTATGTTGTGAAAGCCACAGCTGGTATTTTTCACTGAGTTCAGAAATCCTGGAACAATCCCAGATCCGGAGCAATTTGTAGCAGGGAAAATTGTTTGTTCAGTTTGGAGATGTTGAGTTCTGAAACATACAAGTGATGGGATCAAGTTGGATATTTGAGTCTAAAGCTCAGAGTAATTATTTGGGATAGAGATACAGATTTGGAAGTATACAGATAGTAACAGAAGCCTTGAGTTTAGCTGAGGTTGTCTAGGACGGAACCTTAAATGTATCAACTGTTTAAGGCAAGGGAAAGGAAAGGCTCTGGAATAGGAGAAGGAGCAGCCAGAAGACAGGAGGAAAGCCAGGAGATAACTGTTGTGGAAGAGAAAGAAGAAAAATTTTTAAATGGAGGGACGGTCAATGGTGTCAAATTATGCTGAGAGGTCAAGAATACATTAGGAATGAAATATCTTCATTGCACTATTAAAACCAGGCAAAATGAATCTATATCTATAGAAGTCAGGAAATAATTACCCTTTAGAAGGACAGTAAGTAAAATTGGACATTAAATGGCTTCTGGATTTCCAGTAATGTTCTGATTCTTGACTTGGGTGGGTTACAAAAGTGTGTTCACTTTGTAATACTTTGTTACATAGGTGTGTTCCACTTTGTAACACAGGTGTGTTCCCTCCAGCCGTGATTTAACCAGGCCCTTCTCTGCTGGGCTCAGTCTTTCCATAGGCAAATCTGCATGACTACTCACCTCCTCCTTCCCTGTGAGTCAGGGCCTGTAGCATATGATTATCAAACTATGCAATTATGATATATCCACTTTTCTGTATGCATGTTATACTGCAATAAGGAATATTCATTAATAGAAAACAGGCCTGAAATCTGGAAAATAATGCATATTTTCATGACATAAAAGTTCCACTTTTAAAAATTTGTCATACTGGTATAATAGAAAAATATGCAAAGATTTGTATAAAAGGATGTTTATTACAGTGTTGTGTGTAAAGCCAAAAAAAAAAAAAACCCTAAATATTTTAAGTAACTGACTGGTTAAATATAGTACAACCATTCAATGAAATTCTATGGAATACTAGAAAACTAGGTTTGGTAACACAGAAAAGATGTACATAATAATACTAAATGCAAAAACAATTACAGAAAATGTATGTAATCCACTTGAAATTCAACCGTGAAGGTAAAGAGAGAGTAAGTATGTAAATAAATGGTTTTGAAGGCAGTTTAATGGGTTTTACTAAAGGTAAAGGTTGGTAAATGGTGGCACGTATTTTATGGTGTGGCCATGGCTAGATATAATAATAAAAGGACTCAGTACAGGCAACATGCTCCGCTTTCCTGAAACGTGTGCTTGTCTGTTTTGGATGAATCTTGCCTAGGTTTTGTAAGCATCTGTATATTTTAGCAAGAATGAGTATTCAGTCTGCCTAAGATCCACTGAGGACGTAGAGGGGAATAACTGAGAATTCAATCTGCTCAAACTTTGGGAGCAAGATAGGGAAGTGAAATTGTGGGGAACATTTATACAGCCTCTAAAATAGAATCTCATTTAACAATACAAGATTTGATTCTGTTAAGTTTGCATTTTTTTAGTTACTAAGTTTTGTTCAATGATTTGAATTCTCATAAAGAACATGAGATAAATATATATTATATTTTCTTAAGCTATCTTTGATACACCTCAAACTCTGTATCCCTTTTTCTAACCTCAGTAAATACTGAGAGTGACGGAAAAATGACAGTGAAAGTAAAACGTAGCAGATGGAATAACAAAACATGGAGGACAAATATTATTTTTTCCTTCTTGCCTGAAATGGTTGCATTAAAATTATTTATTTCAGTGGGGAAAATGAAGATAGTAGAGACACAAAAATACAGAATTTCTTTTTTCTACATCAATGTGGTTAGTTAACATTTCCTAAGGTTCTAATAACCCAAGATTCTCAATCTACACTCCAACAATATTACCTAAGTGTTAATTAACACTTTGCTTTTTCTGATCTTGGCCCTGAAGGATGGAATCAAAGAAGGAAGAGTCATTTCTAGTGTCTCCTTTCATCCTCACCTCCTCCACCTCAGCAGTGCTAGTGTCACATGTTCCCAGCACTGTCCCAATTTTGTTCATTACTTGAGGAAACTTTTTTCCTTGAGACAACTTTTGTTCACTTCTTAATTTTGATCTTGTGATTTAAAAAATTACAAAACGTGCCTGGCACGGTGGCTCACATCTGTAGTCCCAACACTTTGGGAGGCCAAAGTGGGTGGATCACCTGAGGTCAGGAGTTTGAGACCAGCCTGACTAACATAGAGAAACCCCATCTCTACCAAAAATACAAATATTAGCTGGGTGTAGTGGCTCATGCATGTTATCCCAGCTGCTCGGGAGGCTGAGGCAGGAGAATCGCTTGAACACGGGAGGCGGAGGTTGCGGTGAGCAGAGATCACGCCATCGCACTCCAGCCTGGGCAACGAGAGCGAAGCTGTCGCCAAAAAAAAAAAAAAAAAAATTACTGAATGCATAGCTAATGTCTGAATTTTCCTCTTACTAATTTATTTGCAATTTTCCTTTTCCCCAACAGATTTGTGATTTCAAGGCAAAATATGTTTTAGATTTTAAACACTGTTACAAGACGTTCCTTATGACAGGACTATGAGATGTTCACTTAATACTGTGCAGTTACTGCAGTGAACACTAGATGTCAGATTTTAGTTCTAGATTATTTCCCAGCAGAGGGAGCACTTGAATTGTTTCCAAACGTTTCTTTAGAATTTTTGCCTCATTCTTTCAGCAGATTCCTATACGCTTAACTACCACATCAAAGGATATGAACATTTTAAAATCTCAACATATAATGTGTAACATTTGTTTCAAATGATTGCGCCAACCTATACCATTTGACCTCACTGTCCCAGAGTTGAGTTGTTTTTGTTTGTTTTGAGACCGAATCTCACTCTGTTGCCAGGCTGGAGTGCAGTGAGGCATCTCAGTTAACTGCCATCTCTGCCTCCTGCGTTCAAGTGATACTCCTGCCTCAGGTTCCTGAGTAGCTGGGACTGTTGGAGCACACCACCACACCCAGCTTCTTTTTTTTTTTTTTTTTTTTGTATTTTTAGTAGAGACCAGGTTTCATCATGTTGACCAGGATGGTCTCAATCTCCTGACCTTGTGATCTGCCCACCTCAGCCTCCCAAAGTGCTGGCACCTGGCAATCTCATGGTTTTAAAAACAGGAGTTTCTCTGCACAAGCTCTCTCTTTGCTTGCTGCCATCCATGTAAGACGTGACTTGCTCTTCCTTGCCTTCCACCATGATTGTGAGGCCTCCCCAGCCATGTGGAACTGTAAGTCCAATAAACCTCTTTCTTTTGTAATCTCAAATCACTTGGGTAAAAATGCAATTTTAAATAAATGATAATGAGACCACTGTACAGTAATCTGAAAAAAAGTAAAATAAAATTGGATTCATAACTCATACCTATACCACAATGAATTCCAAATTTATCCAAGGTATAAAAAAATGTAAAAGCCAGTCAAGGTGGCTCATACCTGCAATCCCAGTATTTTGAGAAGCGGAGGCAAGAGGATTGCGTAAGCTAAAGAGTTGAAGGAAAGGCAACATAGTTAGATACTCATCTCTACAAAAAGTAACTGTTTTAAAAATTTGCCAGGCATGGTGGTGTGTGCTTGTAGTCCCAACTACCTGGGGGCTCTGAGGTGGGCAGAGTGCTTGAGCCTGGAAGGGACAGGCTGCAGTGAGCCGTGATTGTGCCACTGCACTCCAGCCTGGGCGACAGAGCAAGACCTTGTCTAAAATAAAAAATAAAAATAAATAAATAAATGCGTCCAAAAAGAAAAGTCACACATTTACTAGAAGAAAATATAGGTCAGTTTTATTATAACCTAGATATGAGGTTATAATATCTAGGTTATAATGAAAACTATAAACCAAAACAAATTCAGAAGCAATAAAAAAAAAACTTAAATTCAATACATTATGTACGTATGGTGCATGTATGTAATTTTTCAGTTGCCAAACAGCATAGCTACAGCCATAAGACAAATGACAAACTAAGAGAAACAATTTGCAACCTATGTCAGAGATAAAGGGCTATTTTTATTTTCTACAACATGTAAACAGTCCCCTAAACTGAGACGTGAAAAATGCTTAAAACCCAACAGAAAAATTGGCAAGTGACATGGTTAATTCACAGAAAAATATAAACAAAGTGGCCACTAAACATATGAAAAGATGCTTAAATTCACTCAACAGAAAAATGCTATTTAAACTATAATGAGTTACCATTTATAATCTATCAGATGGCAAAAGTCAAAAATCTTCAAAATTAAATATTGATGAATTGTGGAAAACTGACCTAAGCATACATTGGTACTGAGCAAATAAATAGAGTATGACATTTCCAGTGAGGGGAATTCAGTAATATCTGATAAAGTACATAAGCATTTACTCAAGCAATTCAACCTCTAGGAATTTACCCTGAGATTCCCCCATGAATATAAAACAAATGTTTGCACAAAGTAATTCATGCTGATATATTATTTATAATTGCAGCTTTTGGAAACAACCTAAATTCCCATGGTTAATAATGCAGTTGAGTAGATTATGATACATCCACACAATGGAGCACTAGTCTTCATGGTATTTTTAAGTAAGAAAAATTAAAAGCTAGGTGCACAAGAATAAGAAACATGTATATCAACATAGATATCCACTTATTTTGTAAATAGAAACTCAAAAAAATTAAATCAAAAACATTTAACAAAAAATGACCTACAAATAGTGGAGACTGGGCTACGGACACGTTCCCTTGACTGTATCCCTTTTACATAGTTTTGAACAATGTATAAACCTGTGATTAAAAATTATATCAGGCTGGTTGCAGAGGCTCACGCCTATAATCCCAACACATTAGAAGGCCAAGGAAGAATGACTGCTTGAGCCCAAGAATTGAGACCAGCCTGGGCAACTCAATTTAGTGGGACTCCATCTCTACTAAAATTAAAAACAGAAAAACAAAAATAAAAATATCTACTCCCTAGCTCTATCCATTGAAAAGACCTACAACTCCACCTAGGAAACAGTGGCCATTCCTAGTATCCAGATATTTGTTTCTAATACCTGTTAGGAGGAGTAAGACTGTTGATAAAAAGGCTACTTCTACATCGCTGGCAGGGAAAGATCATCTTGGGCAAGAGAGTAACAAAGTTGGGGCTAGGCGCAGTGGCTCACGCCTGTAATCTCAGAACTTTGGGAGGCCAAGGCAGGCGGATCAACTGAGGTCATGAGTTCGAGACCAGCCTGGCCAACATGGCAAAACACTGTCTTTACTGAAAATACAAAACTTAGTTGGGAATGGTGGCACACACCTGTAATCCCAGCTGTCTGGGAGGCTGAGGCAGGAGAATCGCTTCAACCTGGGAGGCAGAGGTTGCCGTGAGCTGTGATCACGTCACTGCACTCCAGCCTGGGCAATAGAGAGGGAGACTCTGTCTAAAAAAAGAAAAAAGAAAACAATGAAGTGGGCAGACTAAATGAGATCTTGTCAAATGGAAACAAAACTGGCATAACAGAACTCTTACTTGACAAATTTGGTATGAATTGAGCATCAAAAATAACAATAATTGTAATGAATAACAGATTGATTAAAAAAAATACTTGAGTCCATGATGATATAAAAACGGGTAGGATAGATAGCAAGCAAAAGAGCTTCTTTTTTTATTTTATGATTTAGAGCCATGTTTTTGCTCTGTTGCTGAGGCTGGAGCGCAGGGACACAATCACAGCTCATGGAAGCCTCAACCTCCCAGGTTCAGGTGATCCTCCCATGTCAGCCTCCCAAGTAGCTGAGAGTATAGGCACTGCTACTCCTCCTCACTAACTTTTGTATTTTTAGTAGAGTTGGGGCTTCTCCATGTTGCCCAGGCTGGTCTTGAACTCCTAGGCTCAAGTGATCTGCCCATCTGGGCCTCCCAAAGTGCTGGGATTATAGGCGTGAGTCACAGCACCTGGCCCAACAGCTCTTCTTTGTAGAAGAATATCTGCTAAGGAATGAAAAAGAAATGACAAAATTAGAAAATTCCCATTTCAAATAACTCAGTTTAATAATTGGTTCAGGAAAGGATTATCAATGGATGTTTAAATCAATGCTTGAGTGGCTGTTGGGAAACAGGATAATAACATCGTGTCAAACTCTAATCTCGCCGGGCGC
>PVKV010041047.1:0-11765 GCA_004027835.1 Alouatta palliata | reverse complement strand
GGCTTCTGTACATAAAACTGCTAGTTTGCTCTGCAAACTAGGTAAAGCTATCTACCTTTCTTATCAGTAACAGCCAGAATTGTCAGCCTTTGTGACTAGAATAGCAGCCCAAGCTAATTCCATCCTGGCCCCTGTGCTTTGTAATAAGTAACTAAGATCTGTTATTTCCTCTGCTGCCCAGAAGATGTGCAAACGAATGAACGCTTATCTTGACTTCTGTAAGCCACTTAGGTAACAATCCAGGAGGGAAGATGTCCTCAAACCCCTGGAATGTCCGGAGCCCAGCTCCCTCCTCTCTGTCCGGGAGATGATTTACAAAAACCCCTAAATGTCTGTGTCCCTTCACCCCCACCCCTGCCTCTCACCCTGACTCCCAAAGTGATTTCTATGGGTATAAAAGGTCTTAACACCCTCCATTCGGTGCCACGGGTTGGAGAGATGCGAGTCCTCCGTGGTCGCCGGCTTCATAAACCCTGCTATTTGGCATACTTTTGTCTTGGTGCTGGTTCCTTAATCCCGCCTCGAATACAACATTTGGTGGTCGGTACGGGGATTAGCGAGATTTTTCTCTTTTTCAAACCATCACCTGGACAAAAGCCCTTAGAACCTCGCCCGGGTGGCCGCTCCCGCCTCCGCCTCCGGGCTCTCTGAGGGAGGCGCCCCCTGAAAACGTTTCAGAGCCCCGGAGTTCGCCCCAGTGGCGGATAAGCGACTACTCGGCCGACAGTCGCCCCAAATTCCTTCAGGGTCCTAAAAGCCTCCGGATTGCTGGGAGGTAACTGGGGACTAGTCCATCTGTGGTGTAGCCCGGGTCAGGGGACTGACGAGTCATTGCAACTCTGGCCCCGGCAGGCCTCCCGGAGAAGTCGCTGGAGGCTTCTGGCTGGTAGCGGGCGCAGGGAGTGCCGCCACTTTCGTTAGCTGGATTTCCTCCAGCGTGGACGGTTGTTGTTTGTGTCTGTCTTCTGGTAGCGGGCACAGTGGGTGCCAACCGCTTTCGTTAGCTGAATTCGCTCCAGCGTTACGGTTGTTGTTTTTCATAGCCTCTGTGTGAGAGTGAATGTGTGTCTATGTAGTCCCACGGCCGCCTGGCTACGGGGCGTAAGTGGGCCAACACCCGTGGTTCAACGGGGACGTCATATGGCATAACGGTGATTCACCTCAGGGCTGTCCTGTGTGGACTTCCATCCTGAGGTGACCAGGCCCAGGATTTATATGGGTACACCTTCGCTACGACACCCTTAATTCCCTCCGGGGACATGGCCAGACTGGCACCTGATTGGTCTCCCATTTGGGGGGCACCCACCCTTTGTCTGTCAATCTTACATGTGGTTCTGTCCTTATTGTAGGTTTACTAGTTTTGTCAGAGTCCTGTTGGACAATATACAGTGGTTTAAGCCTGCTTCCCTTGCAGTAGAAGATGTCCTACAGTGGTTAACAGATCATTGGCTGCAGGGGACTTTTGCTGAATTCATGCCTATAGAGATAACTCTGTATTCCTTCCTTCTCCTAATCTGTTTCTGAGGCCTCACTTCTTCTTCTGATCCTGCCATGTGGCAAATAGTTTTAGCCATATCTCTTTTTGTTTTCTTTCTTATTATAATCATTGTAGCCTGTAGGTTCTCTCAACCACCCCCTCCAGGAAAGAAGTACTTTTGTCCCTGTTGGATGTAATTTCCCTCACTGGGGGTTGGATACTTATCCTCCCTCATGGCCCCTTCCACCAGTCCTTTGGCCCGGGCAAGGGACAGGCCCATTAAATTAATTGTATAATCCTTACAATATTTAGCTGTGCAGGCTCTACTGAAGCCAGTGTTAGTGAAGGCAGGGGCTCGAGCAGTGGGCCCAGGACCTCTGACATCCCTGCAGGGAGCCACAGTGCTAGGGCAGGAGCGAGGAAAAAGAGAAAGAGAAAAGAGAGGAGCGAGGAGAAAGAGAAAGAGAGAAGAGAGGAGTGAGGGGAAAGAGAAAGAGAGAAGACAGGAGCGAGGGGAAAAGATAAAGAGAGAACAAAGGAGCGAGGGGAAAGAGAAAGAGAGAAGAGAGGAGCGAGGGGAAAGAGAAAGAGAGAAGAAAGGAGCGAGGGGAAAGAGAAAGGAGAGGAGCGAGGGGAAAGAGAAAGAAGAGAGGAGTGAAGGGAAAGAGAAAGAGAGAAAAAGAAAGGAGAGAAGAGACAAAGACAGAGAGAGAGGAGAGAGAGACAGAGAGAGAAAAGAGAGAGAGCAAGAAGGAAGATAGGGAGAGAGGAATTTAATGCTTTTTAGGGTCCCTGTGTCAAGGCGACCAAAAGCTGCAGGGGCGAGAACCCAGCCACTGCAAGCTCAGTTTTAAACTGACCCAAAGAGCACTTTTTTTTCTTTCTCTGCCAGTCAGCCCCACCCTGGCTTTCAGGCAGGCACACCGCCACAGGGTGCAGCATTTGCAACTGCAAGGTTGTTGGTTTAAATTCTTAGTGAAGCCAGTTTAAATTAGTGTAATCTCTTAGATATTGAGAAAAAAAAAAATAGCCCTTTCTGGGCCAGCCATTCTCCCCACCCCAACGGAGGATCAGGAATTACCTCCACCCTACTCAAGGCCCTCTAAACCAGGGCCTCAGCACCCCCCTAGACAGTACCAGTAACCAAACCTTGTCCCCCCGTACATCCGCAGCGGGGCTCCACACACGCCGGGGTCCTTTGTCTCCGAAAGGTGCCCCCAACAGGAGAAAACAATCGGGGTCACCCATTCTTTGTTCACATAGGTAATAGAAATTAAAGAGAAGGCCAAAACACCAAGTGCTGACACAAGCTTTATTAATAGCAAGGAAAAAACTGCCGGGCTGCACCCAAAATTGGCGCGCAGCACCCATGGTGTGGTAAAGGTGATTTTTATGGCCTGCAAGCTGGCAGATGCCTCCAGCATAAGGGGCTGTGCAGGAGGGGAGGGGCAGGGAAACTGCTAAAAGAGTTCCCGGGAGGGGGTCGTGCTGGGGAACTGCTAAAAGGGCAAGAGGGGAAAGGGTTAAAAACCTGCTAAAATGGAAAGTTCCCCGGGAGGGGTCGTGCTGGGAGTCTGGGAAACTTAAGGCAGCGACAGGGTGACAGGGTTTTAAAATGCAGTAAGTTCTGTCAGAAGGCTCAACATCCCCCGTTCTCTCAGAAGCCCCAGGCTTTGACATCCCTTTACCCAACCCCAATGGGACCCCAACACCTTGGGGGTGTCACCAGGCTCTGAACAGTTTTCACCGGTACTTACTGGAGGGAGTTAGGGGAGCGGCCCACAAGCCCACTAACCTCTCCGAGGTAGGGACTGTAACTCAGGGTCCGCAGGAGTTTCCGACTGCCTTTCTTAAGCGGTCTACAAGACGCTTATTGCACCTACACTCCTATTAACCCTGAGGCTCCCGAAAATCAGCGGGTCATCAATCTGGCATTCTTCTCCCAGTCAGATCCAGACATAAAAAGGAAGTTACAAAGACTAGAGGGGTTTCAGGGGATAAATTTGTCCCAACTGTTAAAAATTGCCCAAAAGGTATTTCACAATAGGGACATGTCCAAAGTTAGGCAGGATAAAAGGGTTACAAAAGTGGTAATAGCAGCTCTTCAGGAAACACAAGTTATCCCACAGGGAGCCCCCCAGGAAAGCCCCTGGAACCCCCGGCCCAGGCTAGGACCCAATCAATGTGCTCTCTGCCAACAAGAAGGTCACTGGAAGAGCAAATGTCCGAAAAGGAGGAGGCAAAAGGTCAGGGAAGGACTCCAAGAACTATTCTTAATTTAGAAAGCCAGGATTGACGGGGCCGGGGCTCTTATTTATTAAGCCCCCAGGAGCCCAGGGTCACTTTAAAGATTGGGGGTACACCTGTTAGCTTCCTAGTCGACAGTGGCACGGCCCACTCAGTCCTTTCTCAGCCTCTGGGACCACTATCCAGTAAAAAAAACAATTATCCAGGGGGCCACAGGAAAAACCGCAACAAGCCCTTGGACCACAAATCGTTTTGTTGATCTGGGAAACGGCACCGTCACCCATTCCTTCTTAGTCATCCCAGAGTCCCCGTATCCACTCCTTGGACGAGATTTACTTCACAAACTTCAAGCAAATATTTCTTTCAGCAAGAGTCAGGCTTGCCTCTCAATTCCTCCCCCCTTGGCATCAGGGCCACCTCAGCAAATCCTCATCACCTGTGCCTTGTCAGACGAATATCTCTTGCAGGAAGCTTTGTCGTCAGAGGCAGATCAACCACCAACATCAGACCTCCTCTGCCAATTCCAAAGACATGTACCCGGAGTATGGGCTGAAACAAATTCCCCAGGCTTGGCGAGTCACCGTACCCCAGTCGTGGTCCAGTTGTTGGCGACGGCAACTCCAGTCCAGGTACGACAGTATCCCATGAGCCAGGAAGCCCAGCGGGGAATTGCTCCACATATAGCCAGGCTTCTAGAAGGAGGAATCCTTACTACCTGTAAGTCCCCCTGGAACACCCCCCTACTCCCTGTTTTGAAACCCAGCACAAAGGACTATAGGCCAGTACAGGACTTAAGAGAAGTAAACAAATGGGTGGAAACTGTCCACCCAACGGTTCCAAATCTGTACACCCTCCTGAGTCTCTTAAGCCCTGAACGACACCATTACACTGTCCTAGATCTCAAAGATGCATTCTTTTGCATCCCCCTGGTCCCTGTTAGCCAGCCTATATTTGCTTTTGAATGGACTGACCCTAATACTGGGGTTTCGAGGCAACTTACTTGGACAAGACTGCCACAGGGGCTCAAAAACTCCCCTACACTGTTTGATGAGGCACTCAGCCAAGATCTTGCCACCTTCCGAGCTGAGTTCCCTGAGTGTACCCTACTTCAATATGTGTATGACTACATATGACTATTATTGGCTACAAAAACACAAGAGGCCTGTAAAGAGATTACCCAGGCATTATTAAAGACCCTACAGACTTTGGGATATCGGGTCTCAGCTAAAAAGGCCCAACTCTGCCAACCGAAAGTTACCTACCTGGGCTATGTTATAGAAAAGGGCAACCGGACATTGGCACCCAGCCGAGTTCAAGCAGTGCTGCAAATACCCACCCCCACCACGAGACGCCAGGTACGAGAATTCCTTGGAGCAGTAGGGTAGTGTAGGCTATGGATTTTGGGATTTGCCGAGATAGCCAAGCCCCTGTATGCGTGCACGAGAGGAAATCAGCCTTTGGTTTGGACAGAAATAGAGCAACAGGCTTTTGACAGGCTCAAGACTGCCCTGACTACGGCCCCTGCCTTGGCTTTGCCAGACATCTCTAAACCCTTCCGGTTGTTTGTGCATGGAGAACAGGGAGTCGCTAAAGGAGTGCTCACCCAGAGTTTGGGACCATGGTCCCGGCCAGTTGCATACCTTTCAAAAAGACTTGATCCTGTGGCCTCGGGGTGGCCAGCCTGTCTGAGGTTGGTGGCAGCTACAGCCCTGTTAGTTAAGGAGGCAGACAAACTGACCTTAGGGCAGGAGTTGTATTTAGTGGCACCCCACGCAGTGGAGTCACTACTCCTTGGAGCTCCGGGAAAGTGGATGTCAAATGCCCGCATAGTCCAATATCAGGCCTTACTTTTAGACCAGCCCCGCATAAGGTTTTCAAAGACTACAGTTTTAAACCCCGCCACACTACTACCTGACAGCAAGCCGGAGGAGCCCATACATGATTGTCAACAGACAGTGGATGTCCTCCACGCCATGCGACCGAATCTCACCGATGTCCCCCTGTAGAACCCAGAGGAGGTAATGTATACAGATGGCAGCAGTTTTATGGTCCACGGAGTCAGGTATGCTGGGGCAGCTATAGTCACCTTAGAGCGAGTTATCTGGGCCCAGGCTCTTCCACAAGAAACCTCGGCCCAGAAGGCAGAACTCATAGCCCTAATAAAGGCTTTGAACTGGGCAGAGGGAAAAACTGTGAATATCTATACAGATAGCAGGTATGCTTTTGCTACAGCTCATGTGCATGGAGCCATTTATAAGAAAAGAGGACTACTTACCTCAGAGGAAAAAATCATCAAAAACAAAGAAAAAAATCCTAGCCCTACTAAAGGCTATATGGAAGCCCAAGGCCAGTGGCATTAATACACTACAAAAGACACCAGAAGGGAAATTCACCAGAGGCAAGGGGAAATAGGGCAGCTGATCTACAAGCCATACAGGTGCTTTGAGGCCAGTAAAATCTCTGACTCTTCTTGTAACTCTGCCGGCCCCAACCTTACCCCCTACCCCTATGTAATCACCGGAGGAAGAAAATTTTGCTAAAGAACAGGGGGGTACCCAAGATTCCACAAGATGGTGGACTCTACCGAATATGAAAATTGTGGTCCCCGAGACTCTAGGACGAGTTCTAGTTACGGACACACACCAAGCCACACACTTAGGACAGACAAAATTAATTGAGCTGCTGAGGGCCAGATACCACATTCCACACCTACACGAGTTAGTCAGAGAGACTATAACTCGATGTGATGTGTGTGCCAGGGTAAATCCAGGGGGAAGTAGGCCTAGTCAAACAGGGGTAAGACTTCACTGGGAGGTGGACTTTACTGAAATAAAACCCCCAGCGTGTGGCTATAGATACCTCCTCGTGTTTATAGACACCTTCTCTGGGTGGATTGAGGCTTTCCCTACTAGGTCTGAAACTGCACTGGTAGTAGCAAAAAAGTTGTTACAGGACCTGGTTCCTCGGTTCGGCTTGCCCCTGACTCTGGGATCGGATAATGGCCCTGCATTTATTGCACAAGTTTCTCAGGGCCTGGCAAAGGCCCTGGGCATATCTTGGAAACTGCATTGTGCCTATCACCCCCAGAGTTCAGGACAGGTTGAGAGAATGAACCAGACCATAAAAGAAACTCTGACAAAGTTCATATTGGAGACCGGTGAGAACTGGGTCCACCTGCTTCCTTTTGTCCTCCTCCGTGTCTGATGCTCACCCTATCAAAAAGGTTTCTCCCCTTTTGAAATTATGTTTGGCAGGCCCCCTCCCTTACTCTCTAAACTTGCAGATGCTGTACATGCCGAAGTCCATAACCACACACTCCTTAAGTCCCTACAGGCACTCCAGTCTGTTCAGTCCCAGGTGCACCCGCTCATCAGAGAAACTTGACCTACTTCAGGGAATTTCACTGACCAGCCGGTACATCCCTTCCAGCCCGGAGACGAAGTCCTGGTAAAAAGATTCACTGCCTCTGGTTTAACTCCTCGCTGGAAGGGACCCTACACCGTAATTCTGATCACCCCTACAGTAATCAAGGTGCACAGACTAACTGCCTAAATTCACCATTCACACGTCAAGACTGCCCCCCCGGATGCAGGATGGGAGGTGGTCTCCTCTACAACAAACCACCTAAAGCTAAGACTATTGCGCCATGCTTGGTCATCATCCTAATCTCCCTAATTTCTACAACCACCCTCTGAAAGGGACCCCCTTTAACACCCACCTATTACCAATAGGTCCTCATAGAAGGCTCGACAGGGCAATTCATTAGTTCTGTAATTGGGGATGAAACTACCCTTGGCAACTTAACCCTAGAGTATGTCCCCAAACAGCCTACAACTTTTTCCTGAGACCTCTGCACCCTCCTAGGAAAAAGCCTAAGTGTAACTAATGGTTCTAAGATTCAACTATGGGCCCCTGTGTCTGGAGGAAGAAACCTATTAAAGATTTAATACATGTTAAAAGAACAGGGGGCAATGTGCTATAGCTGGCCTAGAGTTAGAACCTGAGCAACGCCATTTTATAAAAGACAAAGCTATGTTTTAAAATAAGTTGCAACGGTTGCCCCACTCTCCTCACAATAACTGCTGGCCTTTGGCTTCTGTACATAAAACTGCTAGTTTGCTCTGCAAACTAGGTAAAGCTATCTACCTTTCTTATCAGTAACAGCCAGAATTGTCAGCCTTTGTGACTAGAATAGCAGCCCAAGCTAATTCCATCGTGGTCCCTGTGATTTGTAATAAGTAACTAAGATCTGTTATTTCCTCTGCTGCCCAGAAGATGTGCAAACGAATGAACTCTTATCTTGACTTCTGCAAGCCACTTAGGTAACAATCGAGATGGAAAGATGTCCTCAAACCCCTGGAATGTCCGGAGCCCAGCTCCCTCCTCTCTGTCCGGGAGATGATTTACAAAAACCCCTAAATGTCTGTGTCCCTTCACCCCCACCCCCGCCTCTCACCCAAAGTGATTTCTACGGGTGTAAAAGGTCTTAACACCCTCCATTCGGGACCACGGGTTGGAGAGACATGAGTCCTCCGTAGTCGCCGGCTTAATAAACCCTGCTATTTGGCATACTTTTGTCTTGGTGCTGGTTCCTTAATCCCGCCTCGAATACAACGGAACTAGAATACCTCTAACAAAAATATTGCAATATAAAATGTTAGATTTGACATATTCACTATTAGTAAACAACTGAAACACTCTGAAGAACTTCAAGGTTTTTGAAAATAATTTGCTTTCATAAGTGATTTACATTTTCAGCAGGAAAGTTGTTGTTAAGGATAACTGCAAAGTTAAAAAAAATCTGCACGTTGAACATCCTCAAATATAGGAGTTTTGCAAAGCTTTTCTGAATGGAGAGCTGAGGACAGGAAGTAGCTCAGGACCATTAAACTCTGTGGCTTTCATATCACACGAGATGCTTCCATGACTAATGTCTGGTGAGTCATTAGTATAGTAAATGTGGAAATAACCTAATCCTTTTCAGACTAAGCCATGGCATCTGTCTGTGCTAAGGAGGCTTTGCTTTATTCCTTCCTCCTGTTGACTAACATGACATTATTCAATTTAAAGTTGTCCTAACAGCTCAGCTTTGTGTTTTGGACACTGCTGCCAATATATACCTGATTGGGACTACGAATAATGCGTAGTGGGATGTGCCGTATCTTTCACTGAAGGAAAATTCCCTGTCCAGGACACAGCCTTGGTGCTGGTGTATGCCATTGGTGCTTACATGACAACTTTCAGTACTCGAAATTCCTCATAGTTCTAAAAGGCATCTATTTCATCCTGCTGCCTTCAGTGAAACAATATCTATACTACACAAAATAGTATGAATTATTGCCTTTCACTGTTAGGGACAAGCTGCTCAAGCTGACCCCCTCCCTTACTCTGATTGCTCTGCAGCTGCATTCCTAAACCCCTACCTAGGTGCCACATGAAGGCTGCGAGACATGCTGCAATTAAGCAAAGCCTCATTACAGCCATCCGGGCAGCTCGAGGGAGGACAGGAAAAACATATGTTGGTTATCCATACTTGTAAACTCCGGTTCAACACATATCTGTAGAAAATCCTGGTTTATCTCTTTTTTTAAGACACTGCCGCCACAAAAGTCACAGGATGATGTATTGTAAGTCTGTTAAAAGTAGGCAAACTATCTCTGTGCCTCTTACCAGTGGATAGATTACCTCAGTCTTAAAACTCCCTTATGCCCTCTCACCCCATGTAAACCCCTCATTTTGTAAGCTCAAGGCTGCCTCCTCTGACTGCTACGGAGCAACCCGGCAGGTTAATAAAACTTGCTTGGCTAACTTTGGATCTATTCTCCTTTCTCTTGGCTACCCTTACATTCACAGTTTTTAGAAAGAAAAAAAATCTCAAAAGTTTTAGAAGTTTTATATATTTCTAAAATATTCATTTATCTAATTTTTTTAGGCTAGTCAATGTAAACAACGGGAGTAGTGAAGGAAAAGAGAAATCCGTAACTGGTTGTGATTAGTAAGTTTTCAATGCTACTGTACTTGGACCAGCCTAAAATACATTATTGAATATATTTAGCAATAGCTAACATTTATTGACGCTTACTCTGTGCCAAATACCATGCTAAATATTTTATGTATGTGATCTCATGTCACTGGGCCTAGAGGTATGAGAGTTGCCCACTGCTAGATAATTTACCTTCCTTCCCTCCCTGCCTCAACTAACACAGAATCTCATATTTTCAGATTATACCACTTTCACTGCTACTTCTTGAACTGTTCTAGACTTCAGGATAATTTCCACTTATTCCATGAAGATTTTAGCACCTGACTAACTACAGTTGACCCTTTAACAATACAGGCTTGAACTGCATGGGTACATTTATACATGGACTGCACATTCACATATGGTCAGTTTGTATGTATGAGATAAGGAGGCCTGCCCTGGAACTGATCCCCACGTATACTGAGGAATGACTCTATTATGTACTACAATATTACTCATGTCATAATTCCTAGTGATTTCTTTAAATGCTTGGATTCTAAGTTTCTAAATCTCTTCTCTTCTAATGACCTTATCCTGTAATGAACTTGGTCTTTGTCTCCCATGGTTCATTCCCTAGATCCTTCTATAATGATAGTTTCATGCATCTCAAATGACCAGTGTCGCTATTTCCAGTTCATTTTCTGCAAGATGTATTTTAATTCCAAATACCATTCAACAACATTAGCATCAATCATTCACTGATTTCATCACCTTTTCATTGCCTGTCACGTATTTCATGTCCTTACATACTTTATTATCCAGCTTAGTTTTATAACCCATACTGATGGTCACTCTCTTGTATGCACATTCTCCCTTCATCTTATCTACCTGACAGAACTGTAACTGAGCACAGGTTTGGCTGCTTGCTGCTTGTAGCCAATAACAAGGATGAAGTACAGCAAAAGGAAAATGGTTTTATTTCCAAAGCTAGCAGTGGGGAAGCAGCCAGTTTACAACTCCAGAAATGACTTCAAACTTTAGGCTTGGAAGAGGGTCCTTAAAAAGGGAAGATACAATGGGAGGTATGCAGGAGGAGTGCTGAGCACGGGATCTGTGTCTCTTGTTCCAGTGACTATCTTGAGCCATGGTCCATTTGGAGCATGGGCTGACACCCTCTCAAAAATGGCTGAGCTGTTGTCCAACTACCTGGAGGTAATTTTTGGAATTTTGAAGCTCAGTCTCCATCCTTGATCTGTCTCAAGATTAACCCCTGAAATTTCTAAGTATGAACATGATTAGATACAAGCATACAATTAGATAAATGTGCATAGAATAAAGGATCAGACAGTGGGTAATGGAAGGGAGTGGAGTTTCAAAGATTGTTTCAAGGCTGTATTTTAAGACTAAAAAAAGGTTTTTATATGTTGTTTCAAGGTTATGTCTTGAGTCTTGGAAGAAAGGAGACAAAAAAAAGTTTTCAAATGCATTTTGGGGTGAAACTACTCAGTTACAAAACCTTATCCTTAATTAAATTCAGCACTCTAAGGCCAGACTCACACTGCTGAACACAGTCAAGAAAAGCATATCTATGCTGACTGGCCTCACTTTAAACGTATGACCACTAACCTCAAGCAGCACTTTAGTGTTGTTCTTTAATCTTTCTCTAGTCTCTTTCACTATCCCATCCACTATCTTTCTCTCCTGGAAGGCAATAGCACACAGTTCTCTTTTCACAGCTCCAATATCTTCTTTATATTCCTCACTTCCCACTGAGGAACTTTCTTCCTTCATCACTGAGAAAATAGAAGCAATAAGAAAGCAACTTTCTCCTGCTACTGTCACCATATCGCCCTACCTACCTGTGTGCATCTATGCCCATATAGTCTACCTGTAGGAGATCCGTCAGAGTAGTGGGAGAAAGTGTAGGGAAAAGAGCAGGCTTTCTGAAAGGTCGGAAGGCTCTGCGTAGCTTCGGGGGAGAACAGCTGAAGCCAGGTCTTCTCTAACCCTGAGGCAGAGGGAAGGAGTGTGTGCAAGGGAGTTAAGGGGAAGTTATCTTTTTTTTTTTTTTTTTTTTTT